>CAJQZM010034860.1:0-44966 GCA_907164665.1 Colias nastes
AGGGGACGAATCCCTATTCTATATTATAGAATTCGTTAAGTTCTATATTGTGAATCGTAAAGTGAAATATATATGTCGGCGCAACGACGTTATACGACTACCCTCAAACTACTAAATAATTATAAGTAAAGCTAAAGTTTACTTTGATCTTTTTAAATAAGTGGTTGATTCATTAATCAACCACTAATGAAATAATTAAATTAACGAAATAATTAATGTTTGTTAAAAATGATAAAAATTCATTGTAAAAATTCGAGTGGCAACACTCAAACTAATTCTTGTGAGTCATGGTTTGCTTTAAATACGAGCGCCCGACGGCACAGAGCACATTCACGCGCCGGCCGTCGGAGCGTTCGGAGCTCTCTCTATAATTACCACGTGGATTAAAAGGGCAGTAAAATACCTACAGGCGTTCTACTTCGAGTATGAGCGCCTGCCCTGATGATGGTGACGTCAGCATCGCTGACGTCACTCTTTTTAAAAATAGCCTTTGTGGCCCTTCTTCCGTCATCAGAAGTTGGATAGAATTCAAGCTCACACTTTTTAAATATTAAACGTTAACGTAGTTTTGTAACGGCATACTGGCGTTTGTGTTTTTTCGTGCGTTGTGTAAAGTAAAAGTTTATTACGTGGATTATTGTAACGGGAGTGTAGTTCATCGAAGGAATTGTGTGTGTTATCTGGGCTGCGCCTCTCTTTGTGATAAGCATAAATCTACGAGAACCTCCGAGAAATCTACGAGAACCTTCGAGAATCTGCCTATGTCACAAATGAGTAGGTGTTGATCACATGATACGCGAACGGACTGTCTCTGTCATGTGGAGTGTTCAGTATTCTGAAAGGTCAGTGTGGCCGAGGCAGTGTGTTTTTGAAATCCCGAGATGAACTACCGTAGTGTTGTAATACGAGAAAAGGCGTACGAGGACGTACGATTGTCAGTATGGCCGTGTGAGACGTAACTTTTGATTTAGTATTTTTGTGGATGAATAGTTGTCAATGTAGTTGTCATTATTTCATGTCAGAACATGCTTAGCTATCTTAATGTGAGTACAAAAAAAAACTAATTTCTAAATAAAACAGTTAAAATCTACGAGAACCTTTGAGAACCTCCGAGAATCTACGAGACCCTCCGAGAAATCTACGAGAACCTCCGAGAAATCTACGAGAACCTTCGAGACTCTCCGAGAACCGACACAAAATACGCCGAGAATCTTTCTCTTCTTCTCTGTCGATTCACTCTTGGCAGAGTGGTCGTGGTCACGTTGAGACATCCACATCGGTAGTGGAGGCGGACACAGCTTTCCGCACGATCTCCCGCCATGTCTTCCTGTTACTAGACTGTCTGGTGCAGTCTGATACACAAATTCCTATAGCAGATTTCACTTGGTCGGTCCAGCGCATTGGTGACCTGCTTGACATTGTTAGACATTTACAACGAGGCTGGTGCAGAGCGCGCACCGCCTGTCAGTATGGCCGTGTCGGCGCAACGACGTTATACGACTACCCTCAAACTACTAAATAATTATAACTAGCTAAAGTTTACTTTGATCTTTTTAAATAAGTGGTTGATTCATTAATCAACCACTAATGAAATAATTAAATTAACGAAATAATTAATGTTTGTTAAAAATGATAAAAATTCATTGTAAAAATTCGAGTGGCAACACTCAAACTAATTCTTGTGAGTCATGGTTTGCTTTAAATACGAGCGCCCGACGGCACAGAGCACATTCACGCGCCGGCCGTCGGAGCGTTCGGAGCTCTCTCTATAATTACCACGTGGATTAAAAGGGCAGTAAAATACCTACAGGCGTTCTACTTCGAGTATGAGCGCCTGCTCTGATGATGGTGACGTCAGAATTGCTGACGTCACTCTTTTTAAAAATAGCCTTTGGGCCTTTCTTCCGTCATATATATTGTGTGTGTATAAAAGTTGTGTTGTGAAAATAAATAATTTTTACTAATTTTTGTGTTTTTTTTTTAAACACAAATACACCACAAACTAACAGTTCGTAAGTTCTAAATTAACTTACATAACTAAAATTTAAATTTACGTGACTCTTCAAAATATTACATACATTGATGTGGAAGAAAGTTAGTTTATACTTTATAGTGAAATGAAAATATAGAATATATAATTTATGAGATT
The DNA here is from genome assembly GCA_907164665.1 of Colias nastes. Classification (NCBI taxonomy): domain Eukaryota; kingdom Metazoa; phylum Arthropoda; class Insecta; order Lepidoptera; family Pieridae; genus Colias; species Colias nastes. Next base: position 2,150 of record CAJQZM010034860.1, read on the forward strand.
TTCTCGGTTTCAAGTTTCCGTAGCCATTTTATTTTTTATAGCGGGAATTAAGATCAAACAAACTTTTTTTAAATAATAATATAAGTAAATTTACCAATATGAGTCCCTAAATAAAATATAAATGTAATTTCATAACATAGGTACAGTACTCCAAAATTAATAATGCGCATGCAGATCTTCGCTAATTGTCGTATTTCCGTATACACCCGAATCATTGAATCGTAAGAGCCCTAAACAATGCACTTGCAGTTTACACCTTGTTCAAAAGAAATAGAAGTCAATTCACGGTCATATACAATCGAAAACAATTCGGGCGGTAGGTGACGGTAGCCTGTCAGTCAAAAATCCGTCAGTCGTCTTTATATATTGGTTGTGACTGCACGTGTTCTCTCTGTGTTGAATTATATAGAGCTGCTATTACATACCCTTCTTGGTTTTGTTTTTAAAGGTGAATTTTTAGATGAAATGATTATTTACACAGGTGTAGGGAAATATGATAGCAGTAGGGAAATTGAAAATGAAGAAGAGCATAATGAAAGTTCCTATGTATCTACAATGTCATAAATAAAGATAATCCCTTATTCTGATTGTTTTATTTTTAATTTTTTGTAATTATTGTAATAATACTGTGGAATGATCAGTAGGTACTGTAAATACTTTTGAACTGAGATTTTAGTGATTATATTTCTACGATTTAAATATGTGTTTGAAAACCATATTTTATACAATACGGTCCGCCCCAGCTTCGCCCGTGGTACATATTTACGTTTTCCGGGATAAAATATAGCCTATACGGATTCGGAAGAATCCCTCTAAGTAATGGTAAAAGAATTTTGAAATCGGTCCAGTAGTTTTTGAGCCTATTCAATACAAACATACAAAAATACAAGGTTTTCTCATTATAATATTAGTATAGATAAACCTTGTGTTATTTTAACCGTATTTTCTACCATTACACCAGCTTCAGTAAGACACTTTAAAAGTACCTAGGTACTACAAAATTTTCCAATTAAATCAATCCAACAAAGATATATATTCGCAATCGTGGGGTTATCCTCGCTATTTACATACAAGATATTATCGAAACAAAATCGTTACTTACAAATCAATATTAATCTCTTTTAGCACAAAACACATAATTTTACTAAATTATGCATGAAGAAAATGCATTTAACCACTCTATATGTACATATCGTCTTCGGAAGCTCCGGGAATATGACAGTTGCCGAACAGTGACGAAGATTTTTATGCGCATTATTACGTTTGGAGTACTGTATACAAATAAATAAGACTAAAATTTACCTCGACACAGCTGTTGTTTCGCTGAAGGTTTGGCAGGATACACGTAAACATTATTTTTTATCATAATGGAATCGCATTCGGAATAATAAGCAGTTTGGGGAAATTATGATAAAATAACATAAAATAAGAAAAATTCTGTGATTTTGAAGAATCACAATATGAATATTGTGTTTTATTGTTACGACTGTCGTAAATATTATGAAATAGGATGTCTGTGTCTTTTAATAATGAATAAAAGAAAACACACGACAAAAATTGTGGATCCAAATTAAAAACCCTTCCCATAAATGGTTAAGAGCATAATACAATTGTTTTTATTATGAGTCCGGACTACAAAGGAAAACATTGAATGCCTTTCAAGGATTTTCATTGTTGCGTCAAGCATTTGCATGAAAAACATCTCATATTCACCTTTTATGTTCACTTGAGGAAATAAGAATACGTAGCTCTCCTGCTTTATACCCTGAAAAAGAATAATGCTTGTAGTAACTGTTTAGTAGGTAATCTGCGATATTACTAACAATTTTAATTATAGGAGGCATTTGGACTGAGTTCCTTTTACGTATTAGGAAATATACGCGACATGATTTTTAAATGTAATAATTATTTTAATCAAAATTAGTGTATTGTCGCCAATTGTGTAGGTTTATTAATAAATAATTAATACAATATTCTCAGAAATTTGAGAACTGATGCAATAATTACCTACATTAACTTTTGTACATTAGGATCTAATAGGTAATGTTCATGGCGAAGTAAACAAAATTCTAATTACTTTTGCGAATGGTTTTTACTCTAGCAGAATCAAGTTTAGCACTGCAAAATAGGTTTTAACGGAAAACTGCACCAAACACCAAATATGTAGCTGAACGTAACCAGTTCTGAAAAAAAAAAGGTAGCCGCGTCATGTGTCCACGTCACAAACCACGACAATCCTTTGATGTTACCGACACAAAAATCCGACGCCGGATGCAAAAGAAATTGAAAAAAACCTACAAACGTCAATGGAACTATTTGCGAATTGCGCATAAGCTTCACTAACCTTGATTAAAGCTTTACTATTTGAAGGAATATTTTAAATAAAACTGCTCCTTTTAAAAATTTTGTGATTCTTTTTTTATCCATGGTTATCACTTATCATCTAAATCAAACAATGCCAATAGGTACATATGAAGATTATAATACTTATTATTAAGTATATACTTAAGTAGGTATGTGTGGATTTGAATTGTCAACTGTCTACAAATGGATTTCAAGAATACTCACCAGTCAACCTATTGCATTACCTTCCAATGGTAGAAATGCTTCATTTGCGTTTGTCTTGCCAGAACAATACAATTTGAAATCTCTATTCCAAAATTTTGTCTTTCGTCAAGTCCTTTGATAAATTCATTAGTCTATTTAATAAGCATCATAATAATTAAATGCTTCCTTTCATTAAAAGCGACTGACAGCGCACGCAATTAATAAAATAAACATTCAAAATAAAGAAAAGTACATGCAAAGACATTCCAGGCTTTAATGAAATTTCCTTCATCATGCACAGACAGGTAAAATATTAATTATAACTACACAGTTGGAATGCATATTTGCCTCCATCAGCTTGACGCCCAGCGAGGAAATGTTGACACAAACAGTTGTGAGTTGACTAACGGAAATAGAAGTTTATTCCCACTGCATCCAGCTATTTCATCCCTTCAGCAATTTAACTTCGTGTCTTGTATAATTGAGGTTTTATTATAAACTTGGTAAACGGAACTTTCATGATGTTGTATCGAATAATAATAAAATGAATCACAAGATTTTATTACAATAACTACTATTACCTATAGTTACAATGCTTATAGTCGTAAAAACCTACTTGCTCTGAATTATGTAATACACTTAACTATATTATATTCCATTCCTTGGTGGATTTTACATTTTTCCAAACCATTAGTCATTTTCTGAAATGTATAGCTTTCTACCAATGCTTTTTTTTAAATCGATTTCTTCCATCCATTCGATCCAGCTATTTCTTCCAACACACTTCCAACAAATAATTTACATAACTATTTTGCAGTCTTATGTAATGGATATATATAAATATACATTTATATAGGTAGTTACCTGAATCCTGCCTGTGCCTCGTGCCTCGGTGAATCCTCTACTAAATGCACTATTTATATTAACTCTAGATAGCAAAAAATCTTGAATACAGATACCTTTTTCTAGTAAAGGTTCACACTGAAAGGTGAAGGTAGTTGTGAACTATTATTGATAAATATTCAAATAGCCTCAATATTAGGTACCCTTTCTAACACATTACTACCGCAGATTACTAAATAGAACTACTACTTACAACTAACATAGGCATCTTAAATTGTTATTATAATTAGATATCTAGAAGAAAGGCAGGAAATTAAAGGCACAATGCGGACTATTTACCACGTCGTCGTCACGAATAACTGCTGTTTAGTGTAACGACAAACAATTTATGAGTGCAAACAAAATCACTGAGTGAGACACTAACGTTCATTCTTTTGTATTTGTGTATATTTTTATACAGCTATTAAATGTGTTTTTGTAACTTTGTAACCTTACTATCTCCATTTTTAAACTAAGATTTTCAATTTGTTCGCTACTTTTGAACAAAATGCTTTCTCATTATTGTTTATCAAATAAAATTTTCCGTGTAGGAAAGTTTGTAAAATGTATTCTTGCGTTAAAGCTGATACTAGACGATCATGTTAAGTGACTTGCGCTACGTGAATAATTTCCTGCAGCTTAGCTGTAGCTTGCATGATGTTTGCATGTCATTCAATTTAATCGATATAGTAAAAGATTCGCATAATACCATATGACTTGGTGAATGTATAATATAAGAAATCAATAAAATTATTCATAGCTCACTTTTTAAAAGGTTGTCAAATTTTTTATGTGATTTCATTTGTATGCAGTAGGTATATCCTTAGACTGCTTTTTATCGTTTAACTTTTGGTTCATTTTCTTAATATTTGAAATATATTGCCCACTTTTAAAGACGAATTTCTTGTATGTATGTGCCTATGTATTGAGTGTCACCAAAACGGCTCTAAGGACTTGAAAGCACTGGTACATAGGAGTCTAGTATATAGCTACTGCCTACTCCTTCAAAGAGTTAAATTACAATTAATTACCTAACAATAAATTGCGTATATGGACCATATCACTAATTGCTCAGTAGACACAATAATGTTTGTGGTTTGCGTAGAATTATGCCCGTATAAGTTACGAGCTATCTGGCATTGAGATAAATTGGAAATGGTATCGAATTAACCGTGGTCATTATATGCCAGTGATTTGTGTCGCATGTGCGGAATACGGATGGCACCAGGTACTTATATTAGACAAAAGATTTGTCGTTGCAAATTCCATAGATATCCGGAAATATGAGTTGGTCTTGCCAGTCCTTATGGGATATTTTCTATAGACTACATTTTTTCAATTAAAGTTAAAACACAAAGTGACTAATCATGATTTTTTTATTAAGAGTTTTATAAGACAAGCACTGGACGTACCTATCAAGGGAAATTTTCCTGGGAGGCGTGAGATGAGAATTTATGATTTCTAGCGTTGATTAGAACTTTCTTGTAGTCGTGGTTAAAATTGTATATTTTTAAATACACGTACTTATATTATAAAGCAAAGAATGGAGGCATAAAATTATCTATTATCGTGCCAATTTTTGCACCATCCATCGTATTCTAAACCTCGTTACAATATCTCATAGGCCCTAAATCTCACTGAACCTATAATACATCACACGGTGGGTAAAGGAAACATATCTAATACGTTTCTCGATGTGGACCCATATCTTTGATCCATATTTCCCCTCGTTATCGCCGACAGTTCATTTTATTAGGTTACATTACCGCTATATGCTAGAGTGCAAATATACGCAAATGATCTGGCTATGCTTATTTAACGCACCTATTAGTATATAGAACAGCTTTTGGAATTTAATGGTTCTTAGTAACGGATAAAATGCATTGTTATCAAAATTGTAAATTTTCAATTAAGATACCTAATATTATATTTGATTCGGATATTTGTACGGTATCGGTACATAAGACGTAGTAAACATTTTGCGCACAGGCAAGATTCTGTCCTTTTCAGCTATTTTTCTTATAAATGATTATTTGAGATTTTTCGTTGGCGAATGTGGACTGTTGCTGATGCGAAGTTGTATCTTAAATCGAAATATTAGGTTCCTGCTTATATTATTCTAACTAGTTCTTTGTAAAAAGGTGCTGAAAATAAAATAAATGTGCGTGCCAGTATGTGGGATTAATAAAGGACTGGAGCCTGCCCACAGGCCACAGCCCAACGGACGCTCCATTTGCATATGTTTTCAACTTTAATTTGTAGGCAGATTACTCTTCCTAATTCTACCTTATAAGGTAAAACTCAGTATTTAAACGGGACTACGAGGTATACCTCGTAGTCCCGTTTAAATACTGAGTTTAAAGGTGCTTTCGGTTTTCAAGTAATTGTTACCAGAAAGTTTAGAGGGTCGTCTTAATTTAGAAGTTCAATAGCCTTGTAAGTTCAGGAAGCCTTATTTCAACATCCAAACTGATTTATAGGATACTAGCTGTGCCCGCGACTTCGTCCGCGTGGAATAGTGACTGCATAGTAGTTACTACTCAACTTTTATTGAATAAACACGTACTACCATAAATAATTAAAAGAACTGTTAGTATAAAATTTATTACTAAACTGAGCTAAAAAATAAAAAATAAATGCCTAATTAATTTTCTACGTAAAATTTATTTTAAATTATGTCATATTATTTTTTAGGCACCAGGAGGGAGAGGAGCAAATTTATTTACCTTCCTTCCTTGTATGGATGTTTTTGACAATATATTGTGCAGCAACTGAGTGCCGAGACAAACGTCAAAACGTAAAGGAATAGAATCCGCTATCGATACTAATTGACATAAGCGTATGATGTTTTGCTAAGGATTTGTTCACCCTATCAACGACGACGACGACCACGAACAAAATTTTCATCCAGTCGCAATTTAATAAAATTGTGCAAAACACAATTAGAATAAAATATTACAATTTCCTGTCGTTCTGGTGATTGGAATTTTTATTTTTGAGATCAACGAATGAAAAAAATAGATTTTTCGTAGAACAGTGGCTCCTAGAAAAAAATGTATGTGAAGTTTTTTAAAGATAATTTTATAATCTACAATTTTGGTAAAAGTTAAGGAGGAAACGATAAACTTACCGTCTCGGCGAAAATCGCAAGAAACCTATTTTTATATTAATTGGTGGTGGTCGACGTGGTCGTCGTCGTCGTTGGTAGGGTGAACAAATCCTTAGCAAAACATCATACGCTTATGACAATTAGTATCGATAGCGGATTCTATTCCTTTGCGTTTTGACGTTTGTCTCAGCGCTCAGATCTTTCCTGTCTCACGCCTGCAGTAATTACTAAACCGTATAGACCGTTCAATAAAAATTAAATTAAAAAAACTCAACGCAACGAAGAAAAGTGCATAGAAAGATGAATAAATAATTTCACAAACTTCCCGAAGATCTTTAAAAATAAATACCATAAAAAAAACAAAGTCGTCGGGGCTGCCATACCATCATTATCATAATATATCTTATATATTTTTTTTTATAATGGTACTTAATTTTAAAGATCGTCGGGAAGTTTGTAAAATTATTTATTCCTTTTCCTTCGTTGCGTTGGGTTTTTTTTTTTAATTTTTAAACTTCGGTTTCTTATTTTCATTTAATATTTTCAAGTGAGCGAGACCTACCTCTACCTCCATAATACATTCCTACATCATATTGATATCTATAAGTTTGTTGCTCCTTGACATCTTTTAAGTTGGGCCGTAACCGTGCATAAATTGTAATGGACCACAGTGGCAAAAGAAGTGGTATATATAAGAAAAAAAATTGCCAAGGGCCAGGCCTATGTCAGTGGCTTTGAGAAGAGTTCAAAATTTCCAGGGTGTGGCTGTCCTCTCGCTCCCATATCCCCCTCTTCTTTCACAGACTTTCAACCCTTCCCTTTCCATCCCTAGTAAATGGTAGAACCGATTTTGATGTAAATAATATTATCTAATTGTACCTATATGTACACGTCATATCCTATCGTTTGATGCTCCATTTGGTTTATTTATCTAACCACTGTCACCCCTAAAGTGCCCTATATGTAATAAACGGATGAACCGATTTCGATAAAACATTACTAATTGTAATTCACCCGTTATGCACATTCATTTGATATATCACTTAGGTATAATTGACAACATTCGTTTCTTTCATTCCCACTTATATATAAATATATAGGTATAGTAAATGGATGAACCGATTTTGATTAAATATGTCTAATTATACTTTACACGTCATGCCCTTTCATTTCATATGTCACTTGAGTCAAAATTCACTTTTTTTATTTCCTACCACTTTTATACCTATATCAAATAAATGGATGAACCGATTTTGATAAAATTTGACTTATTTTTACTGATAGGTCGTTCACTTTCATTTAATATATCACTAAAGTATATTCGACAACTTTAGTTATTTTCATTCCCACTTTTACCCCTATATACCTTAAGGTACAATAGTTTATTAATAGGTTATTTAAGAACCAGCGTCGGAAAATATGCTGCCTAACAAAAAAACCGCATCTAATTCGGATTACCTGCTAGCGAGCTACGGTGGCACAAACAGATACACACACATAGCGGTCAAACACTTATCACCCATATTTTTGCATCGGGGGTTAAAAATATAATACGACATAATTTAAAGGACATTTTATGTATAAAATTTACCTAGAAATAAGTATAATTTTAATTTGACCCCTCCCCCCTACTACCTCAGCTTACCCCCCCACCCTTGGGGACTTTCGATATGATCACTTGGACATATTTTATAGAAATAACTGTAGCGTATAACAGATAACTTACGTTTTATCGTACACTGTATAGTGTACCATAGAATGCCTTAGCAAATGTTCGCCGTGAGTACTTATATGGTCATAACTTTTTTATTTATGAACCGATTGACATGAAATAAACACTAAATGTTAAATGAAGATTACCACAATATATTAGTAAAAACCGCATCTAAATCGGATAAGCCGTTTCTGAGATTAGCGTGTTCAAACATACAGACAAACAGACAAACAGACAAACAGACAAACAGACAAAAAATTTTTTAACTACAGTTTTGGGTTTGGGATCGATTTAATAATAACCCCTGCTAATTTTTTTTTACATATTTTCATTGTACAGACACCACTTTTCTAGAATTTTATTATATGTATTGATTGATGATGATGATATTGATAATATAACTTACACATCGGGACTTAATATTTTATGGGTACCTATAGGTATACCTACAACATCTTTGTTTTGTCTTTCCGCTAAAACTTTCTTATTTGTGAACTTACCCTGAATTTCTAAATAAATGAATTATTTTCTAATTAAAGAAAAGGAGTAAGGCAAACACAGATCACAGAAACTAAAGGAAGGCAAACAATATGATTTTCTTGAATATATTAGAAACTTTAGTAGCTCAACTATTTGCCTTTGAAATTACTGTCAACCCAAAGATCCTTAATTAATTAACAAGATATTTGTGGTTATGTATCTCCTTGTTAAAGATCTGATATCGAACTCAGGGAACAAATAACCACTAAGTCAGTGAAAGTCACAAATTATTTGATATTATGCTTTCACATTATTCGGTAGAAAACCATTTCTTTATTTTGGAGTGGCGCGGCGTAGCAAAAGGGGGGAACAGTCAATAGTGGCCTAATTCTGATCCCAGATTTGCCATTTTAAATACGGGATATTTTGACGGGCCGGACGGACGGTCTGGATCGAGATCTATTGAATAAAATAATTTCAGATTGCCTTTATAATTTCAAATCAATCATTCATTAACTCAATATAAACAAGACTATATCCACCAACCTAACGTTGTGGATCTTAGAGTTGTGGATCTCATATTCCAGGGCTACTAGTTTAAGAAGCAGTTTATATTCAAGATGATAGGTAACATGTCTGAGTAAGTGACATGTGGCAAGAACACGACAATATCTTACAGCGAAGGAGACACCGTGATTAATGTTGTAATATATCATCATTACACGTGTTCTCTGGATATTAAGGAGTTTATTAAACGTATGTAAATTGTCGGATTGTATAATTAGCCATTTAGTTCAGCATAATTGCTCTCCATTGGGAATTATGTACCTAGGTATTAATAATCTATATATATAAAACTCAAAGGTGACTGATATAGTGATCTATCAACGCACAGCCCAAACCACTGGACGTATCGGGCTGAAATTTGGCATGCAGGTAGATGTTAGGACGTAGGCATCCGCTAAGAAAGGATTTCCCGAAATTCTTGCGGGAACGGGGAAAAACGGGGATGCACGTACAAAGTCGTGGGCGGAAGCTAGTCTAAATATAAACAGCAGCTCAAATTAAAACAAAGCAGGGGTGGGTAGCCTTTTGAATTATTTATTTCTAATTCCAATGTGATTCATAACTAACTTACATTGAATTATTAAAGTTGAGTAATGGTATTGCGTTCCAAAATACGTTAAAATTCAATTTAATAATATGTTTGACCGTAGGCGAAACAGAATGGAAGGTTCGTAATAGAATTTTTAATATTCCGCTATCTCCTTTAATATCTTTCGCCCCGCTGTACTCCTAATCAAATTAAAAATTCATCGGGAATTCGCCTTCGGGTGGGAAAAATTGCTTGGTTATAACATTTCTGACGATATAGTGTTACATGAAAACATTCATATTTAGGATAAAAAGTGTGCAGCTTCTTTATGAAAAATACAAACTTTTTTTCTTCAAGTCGGTAAAGGAAATATTTCAACCCTCAATGGGCCATGTATGTGCCCATAGAAATACATAGAAGTGACATAGGAAAAGAAACAGTAGGTACCGAAGAAAGTACCAAACTTTCAAACATATTTTACCTATTCGTAAATTTATTATCTAAGTACCTACTTATTTCATGATTAGGTATAAAAAGAACTGTAAAATTCAATAGGCCATCAATCCGTTATGCAAATACAGCCTTTTTAAATTGATAGATATATTTAAATGTAAAGGCCTAAGGATTTTACTGATAGCAAAAATGATTGGTTTAAGTGTGAGCTTTCGTTAAGTTATACCTAAGTACCTCAGTTATTAGGTGCTTAATCAAAAACTTGTTAATGATCGAAATTTTATTAAAATGAAACAAAGTGTTGACTAACTTTTCTCATGTCATGAAAGCTAGAAATAACATTTGACTGTTCTGAACAATGTCAAACGCTAAATCTCTTTGGAAACTCACGTGTTCAGTCTAGACATTGTAATAAAAGTAAAACACTCGACTTTCTATTTGAAACCAACAAGTAGATACTTATATTAGGTGTGTCTGCCAAAAAGATAATTTTTGGTTAGTTATTAGATATTTATTAATAATTTTACTGCGGGTAAGTAGGAAGATAGTTTTAATTAATTTGACAACGTCGTTTGAATGCAAAAAATGATTTACCACAGGCTTTACTTACCATTTACATAAACAATCAGTAAAACTATAACTACATCAACTATATAATTAAATCTATATATACATATATAAAAGAAAGTCGTGTTAGTTACTCCACTTATAACTCAAGAACGGCTGAACCGATTTAGCTGAAAATTGGCAGGGAGGTAGTTTAGAGCCAGAAGAAGGACATAGGATACTAAATATGTACCACGGGCGAAGCCGGGGCGGACCACTAGTAAATAATATAAATAAGCATAGGTACCTACATGCCTACCTATCTATTGACTTATAGAGCAAGCTTTTGAAGAAATCATAATGGGGAAATTATTGAAAATTCCTTTAACTCTATTAGCATTGAGCCGATAATGATAATTTCTATTCAGATTTTTTTTGTATTTTTAAATTTTGTTTTGTAATATAGCAATATTGCCTTTCTTGACCGATTTTTTTCCATCGACTACAAATCTTGTTAGGCCATAAAGCAGGCCATATGGCAGGTAAGTAGTATTTTGGTACGATGATTGGTATTACCTTGAAAATAACATCTATAAGTAAGTAATTTTATTAACATTGCACAATAAAACCACTAATAAGGTGTTATTGTGTCAATGTTTTGTGGGCTAGGCACTGTTCATCGATATTACAGCCAGTCACGCCTTATCATTTCATTTCTCATTGCCTTGGGGCTTGGCTGCGCCCATCTTTTCAAAACGATCTTATTAGTGTAGTAGTAACTATAAATACACTAAACTTACCACAATATAACGATGTATTGATGGAAACGTTACAGTTAGAATTTATGTAGATTGGAGGTGTTACGAGTAGTTGTAACCCAAAAGTTTATAGGTTAAGTCGGTAAGTCCATAACCTTAATATTCAGGACCCTCCAAAAGCACAATGGAATGATCCGCCATCGTAAATTTAAATTAGGTACTCCAACATATTCTCCCTTTCTTATGGGTCTTAATGATCCTTCTGTTGGGCTAACAAAATATCGATTGACCTGCTTATGAGATGAAATCAGTGACACGTTTTATAGCCTATGACTTTCCAATCAGCTTTATCTTATCGTAAGTTCTTAGAACTCAGAAACTTCCCGAGGTTATGAAGGTAAAGTCTAGGCGCATCGATGGATATAGCCTGATAAATTTAAAAATAAGAATGTAGAAAATCTTGAGCAAAGTTAGGATACGTATTCGCATTGTGCCTGAGAAGCAAGGTTACCATGATTTTACAGAGAATGAGTGGCTTAGTAAACTGCCATTAAAACTTCTATTTACCTAATTTTAAAATCGACATTAGCATAGGCAATAGTATAAATCGATACCTATTTGTCGAATAAAAGCAAGTTATTGACATGATTTAGGAATTTTGGAAAATAACCATTATATTGAGAATCGTTCAGAGTTTGTGAAAGCAAACAAAAAAGCCAGATACACTGAATACAATGCAATTAAAACTTGCTGAATACTTTTCAATGACAACCTCGGTTTGGCCTTTACGTGGATAATGGATGAGATCGAATGAACCTCTAGAGATCAGCGGTAAGAAGCAGCATTTTAAGTGCACTCGCCGTTCTGAGTGCCATGAATTCGTCCAAATCCCTTAGCTTCTTTATTCCTTCTGGAAATTACACCCTATGCGTTTTAAAATATTAATGTAATTTATATTTTTTTTTTTACAAAAATATAAATATTTATATAGGTAACAATCTAAATGGCCAACCGGAGCCAAAACCTTTTAAATAAAAAAAAATAAGGTAACAAATGCCAAAAATTACAGTCAAATTAAGAACCTCTCCTTTTCAAGTCTGTTGAAAAATTAATTAATAATTTTTAGTAAGTAGCATATATTTCAATGATATTTCTCCGCGTATTTAATTAATAGCTGATATTCCATCAATCCATAGGTACTGGGATTGGACCTTTTCCGTTAGAAAATCCTACATGATTAAACTTCTTTACTCCGGTGAAGGTAGGTTATGTCAGACATCTACAAATACCTCAAGGTGACCTATATCTGTGTAAGATGTTGAACTCAAAGCTCAAATATAACGTAACCTAATTCTAGGTATATCATGATGATGTTACGTTATTGAAAAAATCTTAAATTAAAACATTTATTTAACTAGACTTCTTTTAGAAGCACTAATGAATCGTCAAAATATTGAAAGACATTAAGTATTTACCTAGCAAAAAGTAACCTAGTAAATACTTTTAAACTCACATTACTAAAATAGTATTATAAGAAAATGAGAATATCATAATATCACAGCTGATAAATATTATTATGAAAGTCGCAAAAATTTCCAACTTTACATAACTTTTATAAACGATCTTCCAAACAAACGTAGGCTTAAACTTTGCTCTTTAATGTCTTCTTAATGAGTTCCGAAAAAGAATATTTTTCTTTAAAACAATGTTATTTATGATGTAAGCTTAATGAAAAATGAAAAAGATTATGGAATTTTTCTGTATACTTATTCGAATGAAAATATTCAGACATTTAAAATTTACAAAACTGGGTCGGAATAAATTTATAAATCAGCAGCTATAAAACGCAGTGGCGCATTACCTGTCATTAGCAATTGATTCTGCTAGATATTGACTGATAAAAAATTGTACTTATTAAAAATTAAATTCTGAAATAATAAACATAAATTAATAACTTATACACAGATGCCATGGCTGTTTTTATGTAGGTACCTTATTATTGAACATAATAAAAGTTATAAAAATGATGTCATAAAATTTATTTTGTAATCCTTATAAATAATAATTTAACCCTTCTTCTAGCGCAGTTCGGTAAGAAGAGTAATTGAAAACGTATATAAAAATCCTATGAGATAACAACAAAACGAGCTAGATTTTTAAAAAGAAATATACAAGATGTCGTATTAAATCACAAATATCCAGATCAATTAGATAATTCAATATTATGGGCCGTAGTGTACCTGTGCATAGTTTTGTTTTTGTAAGTCAATTAAGTTTTGATTATTTATTTAACTTTTGAAAATGTTATTTACAGAAAGAGATTCACACCAGGTATAGGTATTGTTAAACTTTTTAAATCAGAAATATCATTGGAGCAGGATTTTCAGTCAAATGGTATAGAAAAAATATATGGACAAAGAGAATTCAATAAATAAAAGGCAATTTGCTTTCCATTAACATTTATTTGTACATGTAACCTAATAAGAAGCTAACTACAAAATAATACGATTGCTACACTTAGATACAATAATAATAAAAACAGAGATTTGTTCATCGACATTGTCTACTCATTTAGTAGTAATACAGGTTTAATCTAGCAACATTAAATATAGATAAAAGTATTTTGATATGATAACACCGATTATAAATACACCAAGAAATGCGGAGGTGTTACCAGTTCAAAATAAAATACGTTTAAAATGTGCATAAATAAATGAGCAACATTTTAGTTCATAAATAAAGTATAATGAGTGATAATACACAAAATATGTTATTATGTCGTTTTCTCCTTACTGAGATCGATATTTTCAACTTCAAAACGTTTCCGTCACATAACTTCGCGAGTCTTGGAGTTACTGCCTTATGGAAGTCAAATCTTACCAAAAGTCTGTCTAGATAAATTAACTGTCCAAGCTTGTCAACGAGCTACTACTATGTATTCATTTTAATAATCTGTATTTACTATAGTCCTTTTCACCTAAGATGATTCCTGTGACATATCGATTGTTGACACGTGTAGAGATTGCCTTTACTGAAATCGTATCAATTGTTTCCGATAATCGATAATATTTTATATGGAAATGAAATCGATTTGAATAAAGGACCAAAATTAGTTATTTCGGCATTTCGCCAACAATTAACTAAGGAATCTTAGCAAACAACAGCGACAAAAAGTGAACAATAACAATTAGTAATATAATAACAGAATACCACGTAAAGTATCAATATAAAAATGCAACTTGTATACAAGGCTGACGGACTCGTACAGACGATTGACGCGATTGACAAACGATCACAAGATGGGCGTCGATTATATGATTTTCCAACTCTATAATTTTTCAACGTCCCATTTCATGTACACGAATTGCGTAGGTATTATTTTTTTGTGTTATTTTATTTTATTTTTCGTTATATTAAACTAAACAATACTGTTTTTGTTTTAGTAGCTTAAGATGTTTCATTTTTATATTTTTGGTAATAATGCCGCCTTAAAATAAAAATATTATGCATTAAAATTATTTTTGCTTTTAAAACATAAAATACGTAATTCGGAACACAATGAAGTGTCACAGGAATCATCATAGGTGAAAAGGACTATAATAGAAAAACACGCAGAAAGCCAACGATGTTTGCAAAGTTGACTGTATTATGACCCTGTAATAAAAACCTAACGTAATTATAATAACAACCATTATTTTCTAACTATAAATGCACAGATAACCTAGTTCAAAGGGAATTGAAGGCCAAACTTTTCGTAAAAAATACAAGTAAAAATATTTACAACAAAATTACATCCAAAACTAATAGATATAAAATAATTTCTCAATAAAATGCCATTAATTTCAAACGATTGCTAAAAATGGTTAATTATTTATTTACTAAAGTTTCAAATTACTGTCTCTAATAATTCCATCGATGTTTTTAACATTTAAAATTTTAACAATCAGTGATCGCATAGCGAATTGAACAATCTAAAAAGGGAAACATTTATATTTATCAAGAACATTTAATAAACTTTCATAACGATGAAAGTGTACAATAAAGGCGAGGAACAAACTTTATTGGCACTGATAGTATCAGTAATTCAAATATTACACATAACATAATAAATGTATAGATGTCTATCTAAATAAGATTTCAGCGTTATTCATAAATAGTTCGATTCATATGCCAAAACATTCCATACAAGCATGATTATAATAAATATCACAAACTAACCTCTAAACAGGAAGACGGGGCAAAATAATAGCGACCACCAAGCGAACATGCAATACACACGGGACTTAAGTGCTCTAAGTGAATAAATGTACTACAACAATGTATGGAAGCGCCAACAATTCAAAAATGCTTCTTCGCACAAGTGATTATCACCCAATCGCAAGAATTGGATGAAAATCACTCACTCTCATCGTTCGTTCGGCACACATTGCGGTAGCGCGTCGCCTACGTACTAGGTGCATTATGGGTATAAAAGGCGGGGCTCACTAAAACGAAGCGAATAAAACAAATCAAACGGGTAAAAAGTGCATCACGTCAAAAATAGAAAAAAAAGTATCTACGAAGTAAAATTTTTTCGATTTTTTTTTTCGTTTATATATTTTTTATTTGTGTATTTTCTAGAAAACGCATTCTTTTACAAGATAACTAGATGAGGGTGGAGACCCGCAACGCTCCCACGCGCGGCGCTCGGCCGCCCGTTTGAGTATTGCGGGGCTCGACGCCGCCCACATTAGTGGCCGGCGTCTTAACTATTTTAATAACATTTACCAGCTGACATGAATTACGCACTTTCAGCAAAGAAAAATATGTCAAAACACTACTAACAATTTTTTCGACTTGCAACTAGTGAAATCAACTCTACTTGACCATTAATCGATTAGATGTTTAGTTCGTTTAAAAACCCCTCGATTAGTTTGTCCGCGAATGCACAATGCTTTAGTATCACACCCTGTGTCGGAAATGTCGGCTTCGCTCTCACGCGTCCGTCGCACCGCATCGCGCGGCATGCGGTGGCGGAGCGCCCACACAGTGCCGGTGTAAGGGCCACTGACACCCCGGGCGAAAATATTCTGGCGCCCACTTGAGGTGTTCTGAAGGGTGGACTAGGAGAGGCAAGAGACTCCAACTTCAGACCTTGGCGCCCCCCAGAATTTGTCGCCCTGGGCCATCGCCCCCTCTCGCCCCCCCCTAACGCCGGCACTGCGCCCACACCGCGAGCCCTGCGTCGTCGCCACATAATTTCCCAGAATTCCGTACGAAATACAAGATTCCAATAAGCGAACGGATCTCGATAATTTAACATCGCAAAGGACGTCCGTTTATATATTTTTTATCAATGCAATATGTTTCATAGAGACGAGATGCTTTAAGAACACATTCAATACTCGTTTATCAATAAAATCTGAAAACACAAATCTCAATTGAACGATGTACCCGCAATGTAAACAACTTCGCAATATCGGGAAGACATAACGTAAAAGAACCGCAATTTAAAAGTGCCCGGGTTTGAAAATAGGCAAAGGTTCGTCTCTACATGAGTTTGGTTGATTGGTTGGTTGGTTGTTTGGTTGATTGTTGGTGTGTAATGGTTGTCTAGAGTTGACATACTGCGGCCTGTTGGGGGCAGCTACTCTGCGCCAGCGTCCTCACTGATTGTCTCGCCCGCTTTCTCTTGGGAAATGTTTTGACCTGCAATACAGAGACATCTGTGTAAAAATGTTCTTAGAAGAGTACTTAAAAATATGACTACTTATTTTGATGAAATCTCGTGATACATAACTATAATCCCGGCATCATTATTACTAATATTACAGGATATTTAACGAAGATGAACTATGAATGAATTTGTAGAGAAGTGAGTTTCAAAAACCATGCTTAAAATTAACATTGGAAAGTAAATTATAGTGGTAAGGGGTCGAACCCTATATTAGAAAATTCGCAAAAGTTACAGGCCAGTATTATTTCCAGCCGGAAAATAATGACACACTGAAAATAATACTGCTATAAGACATCATGAAACAGGGGCAGGGCATTGAAAAACTTAGACACGTCGACCTTGGAGATATTGAAAGATTTCAACCTATCGACACTATACCAAACACCACAAGCTAAACAAGAACTGACCCTTTTTCGCTGATGAAAGTATGCACTTCTTGCAGCTTATGAAGAAAAAGGAGACACGTTGGAGTTAGGTGTGGAGGGCATGAGGTCCATCGTCTTGCACACCCAGCCCGCTATGTCCACGCGCTCAGCCTCCGCGCCGCGGATCCACTCGTGGTTCTGTTCACGTGTTTGGATTAGTTACATATTATTAAATAAATAAATAAAATAAATAAATATTTCAGGACAATTTTCACACACGGCACGATCTGATCCCATACTAAGCTTTCGCTTGTGTTATGGTAACCAGATGGCTGATAAACATACATATATAATTTTAAATAAATACTTATATAGATAATTAACACCCAGACACAGAGCAAACATCTATGTTCATCACACAAATATTTGCCCCGGGTGGGAATCGAACCCACGACCTCTGACTCGGAAGGCAGGGCCACTGCCAACCAAGCCAACCGGTCAGTCCGTATTAAGATTGTGTAGTGATTATTATGTCCGCTCCTGTTGCCTTCGCCGTCACTCGCGTAGTCAAAGAAAATTAACCCTTGATTGATACCTACGCATCATAATATGGATCTTTCTAGCCTCTTAAATATCTCTAAACTCAAAAATCATACATAAAAATCGGCCTAATGTCACATGAAATAAGGTCAAATAAACAGACACGCTTACGTATTTATAATATCCATACTGAGGCATAGACACAAATTTTATAATTAATATTTTCGATTGGGAACTTGTTTCTCTAAGTTTCCAAAGTCATATCTTGATCGGTGAAAAAACATTAAGGTATATTTCAATAAAGTTTCATAAAACTTATACTGGATATATTATGTACTTCTAT
Organism: Colias nastes; assembly: GCA_907164665.1. Classification (NCBI taxonomy): domain Eukaryota; kingdom Metazoa; phylum Arthropoda; class Insecta; order Lepidoptera; family Pieridae; genus Colias; species Colias nastes. The sequence continues at coordinate 20,699 of CAJQZM010034860.1, forward strand.
AAAATTTTTGAAAGAATAATGACATATTATTATCATTATAAAAACAAAAACAAACTCACCATCAGCGTCTTAAGGTCGGCCCTTTCATCGGGGTTTTTCTTGAGACATCGATCAACAAAGTCGGTGAACTCGTCGGAAAATACTCCACCCGGAAGCTTTGGTGGAGGTTCGTTCACTATGTAATCTAGTAGCTCAAATATCGCCATTGGACGAGGCGAATTTGGCGCCTAAAAAGTGAATAAATAAAAAAAAAGTTTTAATTTTTTTTTCTTATTGATTCGAACTTTATACTAGAAAAATCGCAAAAGTTCTATATGTGAACCATTGAGATAATATTAATATGGAGACGATACCGCCTACATCACTTATGTTCCACTCAACATACGTCATCTGGCGTAACTGCACTCAGTCGCTTGCTCGCTCATTGGCGCGAACGTCACGCTCATTTTTTATTTGTTTTAAAGTGAAACGCATCAAATATGCCTTCGTGTGTGTTACGATATTGCACAAATAATACAAATAATACGGAAAAGTGCAAAGGAATAACTTTTCATCTAGTAAGTAACTAGATAATAATTTTTAAAACTTAGTTAGAGCAAAATTTTTGGCGGGCGACATTTTGCGTCATTTGTCATAGATTAAAAATTTAAGATATGACATTGGGCATGAACTAAGTGTTGTTAGTAATATTTGCTGGCGTATATTTTTATAGTATAAAATAATAATTTTACATATTTAGAAAAGCATAGACTGGTTGTTAATTGAAAAAAGGTGAAATCATGAAATATGAAAATCAATTACTTAATCACCAATTTTTTTTTTGTTAATTGATTTTAATCAAGTTTTTAATTGATATCGTATAAGCTACTGACTTGAACGTATAATTGAATTATTATTTATTTATCTGCACTAATATTATAAAGAGGAAAACTTTGTTTGTTTGTTTGATTGTAATGAATAGGCTCATAAACTACTGGACCGATTTTGATGAAATTTGGCACAGACAATCTTTAGACCCTGAGAAAGAACATAGGCTACTTTTTATTGCAAAATATGTACCACGGGCGAAGCCGGGGCGGACCGCTAGTTCAGAGATAAGTACCTAATTAATATTTTTTCTGTTCAAGGTTTCCATGTCTGGGCCGTGAAGAAAGAGAAAAATGGGTAAAATTTGTCCAAAACAACCGCAGTGAAGAAACCTGGTTACCATCCGATAGAACTTGCGTCTGTTCATTGCATTTTCGCGATGAGGATAAATATACCACAAAAGCGGGAAGGCGTTTTCTAAAGAAGTCTGCTGTTCCTTGTCTTGATGTTATTAATAATAATAAAATTTTACGGATTTGTATAACAAATAAAATATTATTTTAGCCATCACTAACATTATGTTATATTTATTTTAGCCGAAGGTGTGCTACAATAGTACTGGAACAATGCAAGCAATTTCTGAGCCGGGAACATGTTCTGAGGATGATGAACTAAATAAACATTTTGTACAAAATTACACGGATTTTATTTTTTTTTCTAAAAAAGGCTCAATTTGTAAGGAATGAAACTTCCCATAGCCCTGACTGAACCTAAAACCCGAAAAAAATTAAATTATTCCATATGACGTCACTATTTACATCATCCTATATTATATGCCAGATATTGTTAGCCCCGCGTAGTAAAGTCAGTTTATACCTAAAATGAATATTAAGTAAGTACAAAGAAAATTTCAAGTCAACGTGCATGTAAGGAGTGGCACCCAATAAAATAGACAGAATGAAACAAAGTGTCGCCTCTATAGCGGTGAGTCAGTGACATCGCATAATCTATGACTGTCTAGCCGTCATTCGCGCGCCCCGCGCCGCCGCGCTTGGCGCACAGATTTTGTTCGTGGTGTCTGCTCCATATTAATATTATCTCAATGATGTGAACTAATTAATGTTTTACGAATAGTAAGTATGCTACAAAAAGAGTATTCATGGTCTGATAATATGAGGATGCAGGATGATTCTCAAACGAATTTTCGCTATACAATTTAGATTTAGATATTGTGTGTGAAATATTAACTATTTTAAATTATACCTACGCTTAAATTTCATAAAGAATAATAATATATTCATGTGCACGACCCATCAAGGTGAACCTTAACAAATTCACTTTGCATCCTTATCACATATAACGGATGTATGCAACTGATATGTGAATAAGTAAAACAACTGTTCTTTTTATGCAATATAAATACGATAGTTTTTACAAGAATTTAAATAATATTACATTTAAACATGGTAAAGAAATATGAGATTGTAGAAATGTATATTTCACTACGTATCAATTATGCAGTCAAAATTAGAATTTTTGATACGATCCAATTTATCTTAATATATATAAATCTCGTGTCACAATGTTTGTCCTCAATGGACTCCTAAACCACTTAACCGATTATAATAAAATTCGCACACCATGTGCAGTTCGATCCAACTTGAGATAGGATAGTTTTTATGAAAAAAAAAAATGTAAACATGTAGGTACCACGGGCAAAGCCAGGGCGAACCGCTAGTAAAATATATATTTTTTGTAAATTCATAAAAAAATACATTATTTACCTGGCCAGGCGAGTGATCTTCATTCTGACCACCAAATATAGCAGCTAATGTTTTCGCATCGGGCGGCGGTATGGGGTACATGCCTATAGCCATCTCTACTAGCGATAGACCGAGAGACCAAATATCTGATTGCACTGAATAGTGTGTGCCTTGAAGACGTTCTGGCTGAAAATAAAGTAATTTGAATTTCAATAATATTATTTGTTAACATAATTAATATATATTTCAAATTATTGAAGTTATAGCCTAACATTGAAAGGAAAATTGTTTTGAATTTAATATGTCTCATAGAATCTATGTTATGTGAAGCACATTTACTATTATAATATTATGTTGAAAACATTAGTAGACTTAAAATATTCAACTTGACTGTAATGCAACCGTAATCCATACGTATTTATGCTATAAATGCATAATATTATTATGTTTAATAAACTTTACAACGAAAATCTATGCAGAAACTATCAATTTCAGTAAATAAATTCTCACAAAATATTTATTAGCCTTATTGTAATCAAATACATACCGACATATAACTTCGCGTTCCCACAAAGGAGTTAGCCATAGAATCAATGAGTTGTCCGGACACACCAAAATCGCAAATCTTAATCTCTCCGTTGCTGTTTACGAGAATGTTGGACGGTTTCACGTCACGGTGCATAATTGCGTGCTTGTCTCGCAAGTAGCTGAGGCCCTTTAATACTGCTGATGTGATTGTTCCTGAAAAATATTTTGCTAAATTGTTTAGAGGCTCAATGATTTATAATATTAAAGATATGAGTGATTTTTACAGATATTTTTGTATAATGTCTAAGAAGATTCACATCTATATTCAATCCTAATGTAGATTACATTAGAATTGAAATACCTCAACTGGATTTTTATATAATTAAGGTCTCATTAGGTCTATCTGCACTATATTAAACAGTTCAACATATTTTAAATACATATTATTAATGGCAGAACTAACAGAAGTGTGAGAAATACAAAAATTACATTCGCAATAACCTTACTGTGTAAAAGAAAATAAACATTGAAACCCATTTAAATAATTAATTTATACCTAGAATTGACTCAGGAATCCTTCCAGCTTTCTTCAATATCAAATCCAACGATCCACCATCCATATATTCCATGCAAATAGATATTTCGCCATCGCTATAAAATGCTCCGTAGAATCCGACAATGTGAGCAAAGTTGCATTCGTGAAGTACTTTCAGTTCCCTTATAATCTGTTTCTTAATAGCTGGCTTCACTTCAAGATGGATTAGTTTCCTTGCCATGATGAGACCCGTGGACTTATGGCGCACCTTCATCACTACACCACCATTGCCTTGGCCTGAAAATAATAAAGCTCATATTTATTAACAACTTTCTTGAAATAATTAAAAAAAAAATATAACGAAAAAATTATAACAAACACAACACTTATTCAACAAATTAAACAGCATCACAATAATTATAATTAACAAACTTATCTTAATTAAGATCAAAACATTTGTTTAAAATACAAGTTTTCAGTCCTTAATAAAATAATAGAGTGAAAGTAATACATAAAATTAAAATGCTCAATAATGTACCTAGTTCACCAAGCTTTTCAAAGTCATCATCGCTCAGTTCGCCAATCTTCTCTTTCTGGCAGAGGAAGACTTCTATTCTTCGTCTCTGTGTGTCGTCCATTTCGATCTGCTCCAGTCGCTCAGTGAGAGCTTCAATGCTCGTCTTTGATTTGCCAGCTAACCCTTGTCGTCTATAATAAAAGTAGTTGCAATTATGAATACATACATACAAACTAACTGGTAAGTATAGTGGTTTGTTATTACAAGACACTGTCTTGCAGGACACAGAATGCCTACTTGTCCATAGAGAAACAGATGCATAATACCTCTACCCAAAAACCCACAAAGAGACATGGGAATTACAAAACTAAAATGCATTATATGTAACATAACTTTCATAATAAACCCTCAATATACTAATATTTGGCAATTTTAATAGCAAAAACTTACTAGTTAGATTACCATACTGCTACACACTTTACTGAATTTAAATGAGATGTAAATTAGGCACAATATAAATATAACGTAAAAAACAAGTCTGTGCAAATTATTTATTGCCACATCTATTCAATGTTGAATACCTGTGTAGAATACACACAAGGATGTTCTTCCTTTTAATATTAACATATACTATTAATGAAATGAATATTGCATGTAAAAGATGAATGAAATTATCAAATTAAAGGACTTAAAATATGATTCTGTAGTTATCCCAATTTTATACTCAAAAATTAATATGTTTCCGCAGTATATTAAAATTAAAACAGTTCTTGTATATTTTAATTCAATATATTGCTAGCTTCAAATTCATACACTGCTAATTTAAAATAATAGTTGTTGCCGCAACAAAATCGTGCGGAACGGAGCGTTGCTACTACGTCATCGCGGCGTCACGTCCCCGCGCCGTGCGATTGGCCGCGGATGACCTTACCACTGTCCTCTACTACCACTTGGATTTGCCACGCAGCCGTCGAGCAGTTAACTCCTTCGCTAAAATTAATTGTACCAAACGCACTCTTGTAATTTTGAGTAATAAATTTTAAACGCGCAAATTTATTTTCGACTTTTTCGCCACCCTAAATCCATTGAAACATAAACATTTCTGGACCTTCGACCCCGGATCCTGGATTTTGGAGACGCAATCGGCGAAGAAGTCGCAAAATTACAGTGCAGTTTGGTAAGACGGCCAGCTAATTTATCCAACCCTGTAAAGCTTCATCTGAATGATACTGTGCTTTGTATATTCCAGAGCTTTTGGTGTTGCTTGCCTCCTCACGTGCTTTTACGCAACCGAAGAATCTGCTTCACGTGGCACGTAAGTACTTGTAGCTTTTTACTTCAGTCATTATGTCGCTATCTGAACAAAAGGAGCTTAAGGAATTGAGGAAAAAAAGGGGTTTAATTAAATGTAGATTAACTAATTTTAAAAAATACGTTTCTTCGTTTGAAAATGTTGACCTTGACACGCATCAGAGGGCAGAACTAAAACTACGTATACCAGGTGCGCAAAGTTTAATGAACGATTTCAATCAAGTACAAAGTAAAATCGAAGATCTTGTCCCGGAGTCAGAAACGGATAAACTCATAGAATCACGCGTCGAGTTTGAGAGGGAATATTATGTTGTCCTGGCGATGCTGGACTGCATGGTAAACCCAGATAGTTCCGAGGATAGATCTGTTAATAAATCCATTGACTGTTCCTTAGCGCACGACCATACGACCTGTAACAATTTTAGTAACGATTCAGTAAAATTACCGACTATTTCTGTACCTAGCTTTGACGGTTCACATGAACACTGGGTAGAATTTCGCGATACGTTTTCATCCTTAATTCATGATTCGAAATCAATACCACCAATTCAAAAATTTCACTATTTAAAGGCGAGTTTAAAAGGTGACGCTAAAATCGTAATAGAAAACGTTGAATTCTCATCCAATAATTATCTGGTTGCATGGGAGCTTTTATTAAACCGCTTTAATAACACGCGATTGATAGTGCAAAGTCACATTAAAGCAATATTTTCCCTACAAAATGTCTCCAGAGAATCAGCTTGTCAATTGCACAATTTAATCGATACAGTTTTGAAAAATTTACGTATTCTTAAAATTTTAGGGGAACCCACTGAATATTGGGACACATTAATTATTTATATCGTGGTATCAAAGTTAGATCCCACCACTGAACGCGAGTGGGAACAATTTAAGAACACCTTTTATAAAATACATAAGGACAAAACTATTAAGCTACATGATTTATTGGAATTTATTAAAGAAAAAGCCGATTTATTAACTACACTTTCCGTAAATCACAGTAAACCTAGTATTTCAAATAATTCAAATAAATTTTCTACTTACCAAAATAAAAATTCATCATCCAAAATTCATTGCAACATAGTTTCGGATAACAAACACTCATCTAAATCACAATCCAATAAGTCGCGCAGCCATTACAAGTCATGTTTGCTATGTAACGAAAAGCATCAGCTATATTCATGCCAGAAGTTTCTCGACTTATCCCCGCAACATAGGTTTAATTTCATAAAGGATAAAAACTTATGCATTAATTGTATGCGTCCAGGTCATTCGGTTGGTACTTGTCTTTTTGGTCCGTGTAGAAAGTGTGAACAAAAGCACAATAGTTTACTTTGTGATGCAATTAAATTATCACCAATTAAGCAAAATACAGTGACGTTAACTACGTACGAGCACCCCTCGCTTACTAATACGCATCCCGTTACATCAGATAACGCACACATGCAACTTCAATGTATTAATCACGCACAAACCGTTATGCATACTATACAAAGGATGACAATTCTTCGCAACAGATTGTCATATTGTCTACGGCGATAGTTGAAGTATATAATGAATCGGGTGAGTATTATTGCGCACGCGCAGTTTTAGATAGCGGAAGCGAACGATCTTTTATTACGCAATCTTTAGCTAATAAATTAAATTTACGAATATTACAGTCCACTCAACATATTCACGGTGTAGGTAATTCTATTACGCAATGTTCGCAATCTTGTAACATTGAAATTAAATCGCGCGACGGGAGCTTCACTGCCCGTTTTCAATGTTTGATTTTGCCCCAAATCACATCAAAATTGCCTACAACTACATTTAATTTCAATCAATTTAATATTCCTCACAATTTATTGTTAGCTGATCCCAGTTTTTACGAAAGTCAACCTATTGATTTACTGATCGGTGCTGATTTATTTTGGGAATTAATAATCGAAGGAAAAATGCGCCTTAAAAGTGGTCCTTTCCTTCAAAACACTAAATTAGGTTGGATAGTGTCAGGTGCAATTAAATCTTTTCCGTATGCTAATAATAAAAATTCGACACATATTAATTGTAATTATTCGACATTATCCACGGAAGATGATTCGCTCGATAATTGCTGTAATTTATTGCTAGGCGCGGATAGTTCTTCTAATTCCCAGAAATTCCTAACTAACTTATCGAGTGAAGATACTGCTTGTGAGGAACATTTTATTCGCACAACACGTCGACTTTCCGATGGTCGTTTCTGTGTTTCAATTCCGTTGAAACAATCACCTGAGTTATTAGGTAATACACGCGCACAAGCTGAACGTCGTTTTTACGCGTTAGAGAAACGTCTTCAGCAAAATACTAATTATAAAAAGATGTATTCTGATTTTATACAGGAATATATTAATTTAGGTCATATGAGTCTCGTCAATACGTATGGGAATCCGCACTATTTCCTACCGCATCATGGTGTGTTTAGGGAGCACGCCACCACAACTAAATTACGCGTAGTTTTTGATGCGAGTATGAAGTCTAGTTCCGGCGTATCATTAAACGACATACAAATGATTGGACCTGCTATTCAAGGTGACTTAATTTCTATTTTATTACGTTTTCGCGAGAATAGGTATGTTGCATGCGCTGACATTGAAAAATTTTACAGGCAATTGAATATTGCTGAAGATCAGCGTGACCTGCAGCTGATCTTGTGGCGGGATGATCCCTCAGAGCCGCTGAGGGTGTACCGACTCAACACCGTGACGTACGGAACGGCATCCGCACCGTATCTAAGTTGTAGATGTTTAAAGGAATTAGCCAAACACTCGAATATTCCGTATGTAGCCGATACTATTAATAATTGTTTTTACGTTGACGATCTCATAGTTTCATCGAATTCTATATCCGAATTAGAAAATATTTGTAAAGAAACTAGTAGTCTTTTAGATTCAGCATGTATTAAATTACGAAAATGGATTTTTAGTCATAATTTAAATTTAATAACGCCTAGCGTTAATGAATCGCAAACGCACGATCTATGTTTAGTTAATAAAACTTGTAACAATAAAACTTTAGGTATCGGATGGAATAGTCTCGATGATTACATTTATTATTTCACGCAAATTATACAAAAGAGTGAAGTAGTGACAAAACGTATTATTTTATCGTGTGCTTCACAAATATACGATCCGCTAGGATTATTAAGTCCGTTTATTACTATCGCAAAGCATTTATTACAAAGATGTTGGTTGTTAAAATTGACGTGGGATGAATCGGTTCCCAACGAAATTTCACAAATATGGGATAAATTTATAAATGGATTATCTTTTCTTAGTAGTTTACGAATACCGCGTCACGTTATGTGCATTGATCCAGTGCGAACCGAACTACATATATTTACCGATGCTTCACAGGTCGCGTACGGAGCTTGCGCATACGCTCGTACGATCAATGCAACAGCTGATGTCACAGTGCGCTTGATATGTTCGAAGGGTAAGATCGCGCCGACTAAATCTACAACTATACCTAGATTAGAGTTGTGTGGTGCGTTGTTAGGTGCACGATTATGTAATAAGCTTATTGGATCACTGCGTTCAAACTTTGATAAAATTGTATTTTGGACAGATTCAACTATCGTTTTAGGTTGGTTAGGTATGCCTATTAATTTATTAAAACCTTATGTTCAAAATAGGACGGCAGAGATTCACGAGCTGACCAAGGAACATCCATGGCGTCACGTCGCAGGCAAGGATAATCCAGCCGATTTAGTCTCACGCGGGCAAGGTCTAGAAGCGCTTAGCTCCTCATCTTTATGGTGGGAGGGTCCGTTATTTTTACATAATATACATTTTGAGTTGCCCGATTTAAAACATTCCAAATTAATTAATACAGATTTACCGGAAATTAAATCTACAAATATTTGTTGTCACATAAGTAATAATTTAAACGATAATTCAATTATTTTTTCTCGATTTTCACAATATAATAGACTTAAACGCGCAGCTGCTTATGTATTACGTTTTATTAATAACGCGCGAAATAAAACTAATAAGTGGACAGGTCTATTATCAGTTGAGGAATTAAATCGTGCTGAATTAACGTTAGCAAAGTTGAGTCAACAGGAATCGTTTCCTGATATTTATTATGCGCTTAAAAATAATAAAAATATAACGAATATATCAGGCTATAATCAAATTTCTAAATTAAATGTATTCTTTGACGCAAATAATAATTTAATTCGTGTAGGTGGGCGTATTCAAAATTCGCCAAATTTTAGTTTTAATAAAAAATTTCCTATTTTAATCGCAGCTAATCATCATTTTTCACTTTTGCTTTTTCGGTTCGAGCATGAACGTTTACTCCACGCCGGGCCACAGCTTTTACTGTTTACGCTCAGAGAGATGTGGTGGCCGGTCGGCGGCAGAAACCTCGCTAGGAAGGTGGTACATTCATGCATGCGCTGCGCACGACTGCAACCGACTACAGTCGCGCCTATTATGGGGAATCTACCGCAGGAGCGTCTGGACCCAGGTTATCCGTTTATACGTTGTGGTGTCGACTACGCTGGCCCAGTGTTCACGTTGAATCGTAAGGGCAGAGGTGCTAAGTTACAAAAATCGTACATATGCTTATTTATATGTTTTGTTACACGCGCGGTTCACTTGGAACTTGTTAGCGATCTATCGTCGGAATCATATCTCTTAGCTCTGAAACGTTTTATATCGCGGCGAGGTAAACCCGTGACTATCTTTTCTGACAATGGGAAGAATTTTGTCGGTCTCATGAATGAGTTTAAAAAATTTTTAGCTACCTGTTCTGATGAAATTAAAGCATATGCAACTTCGCAAAATATTAATTTTAAAATGATACCTTTTTACGCTAGTCATTTCGGGGGATTGTGGGAAGCTGGAGTAAAAAGCTGCAAGCACCATCTCAAACGTGTAGTAGGTAACGCACATCTAACGTTCGAGGAGTTTAGCACAGTATTGACCCAGGTTGAAGCTGTCCTGAACTCCCGTCCTTTGACCCATCTTTCCACAGATCCCAATGATTTCCTTCCACTTAGCCCTGCACATTTCCTGGTTGGTCGTCCGCTGACTGCACCTGTAACGGCTGAGCATCTATACGACGTGCCTGAGCTTCGTCTCCCGAGGTTCCAGAGGGTGGAACAAATACGCCAGCACTTTTGGAATCGTTGGTCCAAAGAGTATGTCTCCGAGATGCAAACGCGAACCAGATGGCACCAGCACAAGGGGGATCTCAAGGAGAACACGCTCGTTCTCATTAAGGACGACCGATTGCCGCCGTTGAAGTGGAGCTTGGGGCGCATCCACGCGACATATCCGGGGAAGGATGGAGTAGCACGAGTGGCCGACATTCGTACGGCAGACGGCATCGTGCGTCGGGCGTTCACTAAAATTTGTCCGCTTCCTTCACCAGATAGCTGATTCTTCGCTTCGTGGTCGACAGTTCGTTGGAACCAGCACGTTCCAAGGCCGGGAGCATGTTGCCGCAACAAAATCGTGCGGAACGGAGCGTTGCTACTACGTCATCGCGGCGTCACGTCCCCGCGCCGTGCGATTGGCCGCGGATGACCTTACCACTGTCCTCTACTACCACTTGGATTTGCCACGCAGCCGTCGAGCAGTTAACTCCTTCGCTAAAATTAATTGTACCAAACGCACTCTTGTAATTTTGAGTAATAAATTTTAAACGCGCAAATTTATTTTCGACTTTCTTGCCACCCTAAATCCATTGAAACATAAACATAGTTCTTAATATAACACAGGTGATGCATAGAATATAAAATAGCAGACATCTGGTCGCTAAGGCTATGAATCATATAAAGCTGAATCATGACATGTCTGAATACAAACATGCTTCTTATATAAGCATACTTAAAGTTTGATTATTATTTATTTGAATATTAATAAATTAGTTAGATATAAAAATTATTATCCAAATACCTATGTTTTGTTAAAAAACTTTCTTCATAAATACAAGATAGATATGTCATTAAATGGTAAGGCATTTTGTAGACTGTGTAATTTTCATAGATTTTAAGATGTGTTTTTATGAGAAATGACACAAGATTAATCCTTACTAATATCCTTACTTTCCTTATTAATTGTTACTAATGTTATAAATCTGAAAGGTTATAGTAGATTGTTTGTATTTCTAAAAGAATTTCATGGTTTGATTGACTTGAGAAGCAAAAGAGTGAGATATATTTTTTACTACTCTGATACATTTCTTTGCATGGTAATTTCCTTTTACCATGGAGGCAAAGCTACAAGTAAAGTATTTATTATTATAAAAGTCTGGTATTCTATATCCAAGATAGTAATAATACATTTTGATGTGAAAGAACAATGTCAGAGACCACACAATAATTTAAGAAATCTATGGTAATGATTTTTAATGTAGTAAGAAATTTACAGAAATTACTTATGGTATTGATGCAAATTGTTAATTAAGAAGAATAATATAAAGATAACAATGGGCAAAAATTCAGAAAAAATGTTATTTTTTAATTTATCATAACTTATTTTAGTCTGGAAAGATCTTTTGATATAAGTACAGTCTACAGAAGTCTTATCAATGTTGTGGTATTCAAATGTAAAATTCAGACAATGTAGTACCCAATGTAAATCCAATACTTTTTTTTAAATATGAGTATTGTGTATAATTGATAAAGTATGTACTTATAGTAAATATTTATAGTATGTAAAATAAAATTTAATTTAATCATCAATTCTTATACATTATAGGTATCTGCTGATTACCCAAAACTGGTATAAGGTATATAGGTACTTGAATTATACATAATATAATTTTTACATTTTTATTACACTCAAAATCAATATATTAATATAAAATTAATTGTACTTACTCTGAAGCAGTAGCTGATTTCAGCTGTGGTGTCATATTAGACGGTGTAACTGCTGGAGCCGTATCTATAGACCCTGGTGGGAGGGTTAAGTTTAATTTATTCTTCGACATTTTACTCATTTTTAATCAATGTTCGTCACGGCATTTATACAGTTAAGTAATCTCCTTTTTGCTAAGAACACCTTAACGCAGTCAAAGACCGGGTCCGTGTAACAACATTAATCAACAAAGAAACACAAATTATAAACAGACAAAAGTTTCGCAAGCATTGGAGGAATTATAATATTATCAATTTATCAGGTGGATACAATAAAATTTCGATTGACTTGACGTTTTATGACGTCATTAACGTTCTGTCATTTGTACCACAGATAAACGTTAGTGGTACCCATCCGTGCCACAGAATACTTATAATACATTATAATATCTGTACTGGTTTATTTACATAGGCTGTTTTCCCATTACAGAGCATAATGCGACTCAGTGGCGCACAATGCCGAATTATGCTGATGCTTAATTGGAACGTGAAACGCACCAGCAGGTTGCGCTAATAGCATATACAGACGCTCCGATTCGGTTGGTGCCAACCATCCGACCACGACCAAATCGGAAAGTGAAGAGAGCGGTCGGTCCGACATAATTATTATTAATATTGGTTTGACGTGGTCGGATGCGCCAGCAATACCGACCAAACCAACTTCCTATCCGATCCAACCAAATTGGAACGTTTGGAAGCTTTGTTCCGACCAAATCGGCTCATTCCATAGAGTAATATAGGTAATTGGCTCATTCACATTCGCAACGCCGCCGGTGTAGGACGTCAACATGAACGCCGAGGGAGTTACGGTCACCGAACGTGACATATTAATAAAATTACTGGAACTATATAAAGACTTTCCCTGTTTGTGGGACTTAAGTAACAAAGATTACGCAAATAGAGATGCCAGAAATCAAGCGTATTTTATTATGTTAGAAGTATTAAAAAAAATTGACAGTGCGGCTACATTAAAAACCTTAAAAAATAAGTTGTAAGAGCCGCATATGACTGTAATTTTCTCTATTTCTATAGTAGAATTTAGCCCATTCTCTTCGTACTATGGTCAACTGACATATTACTCTATGGTCAACTGACAGCTGGAAGGCCAACCGTCGGACAATCTGTAGCAATGTTGGAATGGTTGCCATGTCGGTTCCAATATGGTCGGCACCAACCAAATCGGAGCGTCTGTAGATGCTTTAATAAGTTCAGTGTTGAAAAAAAAAATATTCATAGAGTTAGCAATAACCTCATTAATGTGTAAAATGTAAATAAAGTGGTATACATAATACAATTGGTTGAAAAATATTTACGGTTATTTTAAGTAATTTGGATTTTGATTATTTCATTAACATTTTTTTCAATGTTTGTACCTCCATCCATACTTATATTTATTTTTTTAACACAATTTGAATTAACTTTGATTATTTCGAAAAAACTACAATGAAACGAAAGCTTTAAATTTTTTTCCAACAATTAATACTACTACTAACGATAAATCGATTGCACGCATCAATTCACGCGCATTACTGAATACAAACTTATTGCTGTAGTTGGAACATTCAACGTTAAGCATTATGCCGCATAATGCGCTCTAGTGCTGTAATTGGAAAACACGGTTAATGATCTAAGCCTGGATATGTCTAAGTAATATAGTGTGTACTCACAGTGTGTACTGCTTAAAGTATTTATACTAAGGTGTACTGTATACTCACAGTGTATACCCTCTTTTTTAGAGTACCTACCTAATATAAGTATTCTTTGGTGTATACTGTACTGCGTACTGTATAAGACTGTATATTATTATTATTGTTACAAAAATAAATTTGTACCTCTTTCTCCTCTTAATAATTCATGTAAATGTTAAGACAAATACAATACAATTTTAAAATTACATATTTTTAAATAGCTTCACATAAAACGAATTCTAGGAAATATGTATCAATTATTAATGCAAATATGTACGTATACTTAAAATTAAAAAGTGGGTGTAGTATATTTCAGTATTGTATACTTGCATAAACCTTTTTTTTACATATAAAAATGTACTTTATAAACGGGAAAATATTATATCAATAGATATCAAAATATGTGTTTTGAAATAATATGTAACACTACCTATTTCTGAACGAATCTTCAGTCTCCCGCGCTTTCGGCGCCACTGTCAAAACTTTGCTATTGAGAAATGCGAATGTGTTCATTGTTGAATAGATCTAAATAACAAAAAGCAATGTGATTGGATAAACTGTTTATAAAGCAGTTAATTATTATTTTATTTGCATAGTGTACGGTCTGTATTTTGCGCACTATGAAACCTCAAAAATCACCTGAAAATGAAGAAGTGACGCCGTCCAAGAAAAAACTGAAGCAAGCTCGGCTTCCATTTAAACTTTTAACTGAAGTATCACCTAAAACTGATGTAGTGCAAACAAGAAAGAGAAAACTCTCAGTACCAGATCCGCAACCAGTCACAAAAGTTGGTAAAATAACCAAAGAAAATGAAATATCAAATGAGTTAGTCGTGATCAGTGATGATGACAGTAAGGATACTGAAGGAACAAAAGTGGAGAATAACCCGAAACATCTGAATCCATTCGTCAAATTAGTAGATACCGCGTGGAAAAAGAAACTTAATAAATCTAAAACGTCTAGAAAAAAGAAAAGTGTATTAAATAATAATGTTACGGGAGTTTGTAATGGCAAAAATGAGAGTGGAACAGCAAATGATTTGGTTAATTATGCAAATAATACTTCTCGGTCTGAAACAACTGCAGACGTCGAGAAAATGGATGTTGACGAGACAGAAGATGCAGATCATAATGAAACTGTAGAGCCATCTGAAGCAGTTGAAAAATCAACAAAAAACTCAAAGTCCGATGAACTAGAAAATGAAAAATTAGATAGTAGTGAAAATAAACAGGATATAATATCATTGGAGGACTCTAATGATCCCACTGATATTGAACCCAAATGTGATGATAATGTGGAAAGTGTAAAAAGTAATAATGATGAAGAAAAAAATGACGAAAATAGTGATTCAGAGAATAGTGAGGTTGAATGTAACACAAATTCTAAGCAAGAGGGATCTGAAAGTACAGAAAAGGAAAAAAGTCCTGTAACACCAAGAAGAATAACTCGGAATAAGGTCAATAATAGCAATAAGAGCCTTAATACTTCCCAAATAAGTACAAGTGATGATGTTAGTTCTACTCCTAATACTCCTAAACGTACCACCAGAAGCTCTTCAGTTGTTGCAAGTGAAGGGGATGTCTCGTTAAATGAATCTGCAAACACAAATCTCACTCCCAAACAGGTAAGAAAGCATAATATTATAGTTTTGGTCCATGAAAATAAATGCTATAGATAATAGATTAACTATTTATTTTGCTATATTCTTTATCCTATTTTGACTTTTTACATAATATTTGTGGCAAATAATAAAAATTTTCTGAGTGCATTGAAAATTGTAATGATGTTTTTAATTTCTAACATGAAAGCAGTGAATATCTGTTCAATAAAAAAAATACCATTTATGAGAAACCTCATCCTTATATTGTATAATTAAAAATATAGTTTATATATCTCTAAAATGCACTTCCATCAAGAGTTAACAGATAACAGTACAAAATATAACTTAAAGTAAGCTATGCACCTTTATATTATTAGTATGGAAAATGTCCATTGTTATAAATTTATTATTAATTCACAGGCACAAAAGAAACTTGAATCTGCTAAAAAGAAAGAAGAAAGGGATAAGAAAAGACAACAGGAAAAAGAGGAAAGAGCTAGAATAAGGCAAGAAAAAGAGGAACAAAAGAAAAAGGAAAGGGAAGAAAAGGAGGAGGCCAGGAAACGAGAGAAGGAAGAAAAAGAGGAGCAGAAGAGGAAAGAGAGAGAAGAGAAGGAAAAGCAGAAAGAATTAGAAAAAAGTGAGAATCATATTTGTTTGTATAATTTATTTAAATATACAGTAGAACCCCGTTAAGTCGAACCTCGATAAGTCAAAAACCTCCAAATCTCGAAAAAATGTTTTGTTCCCTTCCCTTCAATCACCAAAACCTCCATTACTTGAAATCTCTACCCTCTGTTAGTCGAAATAATCACCGAGTCCCTCCAAGCCATTTTGGTACATATTTTCACTCTATAACTCGAAAAATTATTTGACCTCTGTATCTCGAACATAGCAACGTTTTATTTTACAACCTTTACAACTTGATTATTAGGAATTTATTCAAATTTATAAGAATAAACCTCAAACTCTTTATGTCGAATCAAAATCCGCCTAATTCGAAATCCACCATAAGGTGAAAACTCGAATTTTTTGGCATCTCCCTTGATGTTCGACTTATAGAGGTTCTACTGCTATCAATTTTTGCCTTCGAGTGAAATGAATTTAATTTGTGCTACATGGAAATACAATAATCAATAATATAGAAATTAAGCATTTTTGACTGTATATTATGGAAAAATTTATATTATGATTAAGTAAAAATGCTGCTTACCCATATTCAAATTTTTATTTTACTTATTAAATAATTGAAATACTTTTTTAGAACTGAGAGAAGAAAAGGAGGAACAGAAACGGAAGGAAAAAGAAGAAAAGGAAGAGCAAAGAAAGAAAGAAAAGGAGGCGCGAGAAGAAGAGAAAAGAAAGAAACAAGAGGCTTTAGAACAAGAAAAGCAAGAACAAGAGCAGAAAAAGAAAAAGGCAGCAGAGGCATTTGTGAGCTTTTTTGTTCCGAAACAAAAATCGGAAAAAGATCAAACCACAATTTGTTTCAGTAAAAATGATATGTTATCAAACTTCACTATTAAAGCGGACATGAGATTAGCCCCAGCTGTTCGCGTAACTTTAGCAGATGATAAAAAACAAGCATTAGATAATTTCCTACAGACACAAAATATTAAAGATCTGTACATAAAGAATATAAAAAATGGTGATATAAAGCCATTGAGTAGTGGCAAGACGTGGCCACTGGATGAGAAAGATGATGATGTTATGATTATTGGTAAGTTTTTATTAAATTGGCTTTATGTACAAATATAATTCTCTCTTAATTTAATTTTTCTTGAATATTCAGTTCAGTTTTTTGGTTCTCATATCATCCAAACTAGATGACTGCAACATATAAATTATGGTGATATTATGAGATATTATAAATAAAACAAAGAATGTATGTGCTTTCATTTTATTTCATTTATACATACATAGAATTATAATATGCTCCAATTCCAATATTTTGCCAACTATTTCATATTATTCCTTACAATTACAGAAGACGAGTTGCCTCCAATAGATGGTGCTGGGGAGGTTCTAGAATGTGACTCGGCTGTAAGGGAAAAGTTAAGGCCCAAGTTGCTGAGTTTCCATGAGAATCGACGTCCACCTTACTGGGGTACCTGGAGAAAGAAAAGTGCACATATTAATCCAAGACAGCCTTTTAAAATGGATGAGGTATGCTGTTTATTTTAGTTGAATGTAGAAGTGTTAATCTTGTCTTGTAATTTCAAGAAAATATGTGTGCTTGGTGTTTAGTAACAGTAGTTTAGTAAAAAAAAAATATTCTACTTATCTGATACTTTCAAAAAGTATAGTTACTATATCAGCTAGTATAGGACAAAGTCGCTTTCTCTGTCCCTATGCTTAAATCATTAAAACTACGCAATTGATTTTGATGCGGTTTTTTTATTAGATCAAGTGATTGAAGAGGAAGGTTTATATGTATAATTTTATTAGGTTTTAGACTGAGCGGGCGGAAAGCTAGTAACTGTATAAGATTTTATCTATGCATATCTATATGACGCTAAAAATGGGTAATTGAACAAATAAATATACCAGTTTTATTTTAATCACGTCTTCATGTATTAACAGAAGCAACTGGACTATGAAGTAGATAGTGACGAAGAATGGGAGGAGGAGGAAGGTGAAAGTATAGATGGTAGCGCTGCGGGCAGCGACAATGAGGAGGGGCCTGATGAATATGAAGTGGACAATGAGGTGTTTGTGCCACATGGGTACTTGAGTGACGAGGTCAGTGCTAATTGCAAATAAAACACTAAAAATGTTGGTTCCTAGGTTGTTGCCTACTACAAAAATGGTGCAAATTTACTAAATTATACAAATTAATATGGTATGTTTTTCATAAGCTTTTGTGTACACATTTAAGTATTGGAACATAATTTAGAAGTCACTTTTAAGGGGAGGCTCCCTAAATTTTATGTGAATTTGCATTAATATTCTGAAACAGTCACACATACAATCAAAATGGAACTTTAGTATATGATTTATTGGGTCTTTTTCTTTCCATGTACAAGACAGTAACGTAATTGTAACATTTTCGCTCGATT
This sequence comes from Colias nastes, assembly GCA_907164665.1. Taxonomy (NCBI): domain Eukaryota; kingdom Metazoa; phylum Arthropoda; class Insecta; order Lepidoptera; family Pieridae; genus Colias; species Colias nastes. Next base: position 39,400 of record CAJQZM010034860.1, read on the forward strand.
CATTTTTTATTCAAAAATTATGCCTTTTTTAAGGATTATTACATTTTTTTAAAGATTTACTTGGACTTTATGTCTAAAATAAATGTTAACAGTAAGAAAATATAGTTTACTATCCAATCCCAAGATATTTTTTCTCTAGATCAATTATTACTTTAGTTATAAACGAAATAAGAATTGAGACTTATGAGATTTAGTTTCGAGCTCGATCGCGATCAAAGAGCGCACGCGATATTCAACTTTATTACAGCTGTGTTAGCGTCTAGCACCGTAGAGGTCTAACCGGTCTCTCAGTGCCAGAAATTATGTTAGGGAGCCTCCTCTTAATGAGGTGAAAAAGAAGCCATATCTATACAAAAGTGTGGAAAAAATTAAGAATCTATTATTAGGGACATATCTTTTTTGATCAGAATGCTATGTCATGTTAATTTGCATAGACTTGTAAATATGGTACTAGGGTCTCTGCATAATTAAAATACTAATTAAAAATAGTACTGAGTCCTGATTTTTTTTGATAATTGTTGTTTTTTAATCATATAAAATTCTTAATTTCCAGGAAGCAACTATGGACGACGATGACGTATTGTCTCTCTCACCTGAAACACAAAAAGCAAGACTGAAAAATTTAGAAGATGAATTCGAGTCGGAAATGAAAAAACCGACAGAAAAATTAAAACCTAGACTCTATGGTCTACTATGGGAAACGGCTGACGGCGGGAAACCAGAAAAGTGTGTTGATGCTCTATGGAATTACTTTAGCAAGATGGCTATGATTATGAACGATCCAACTCCTTTCTTGCAACCTTCGACTGAAACTGAAGGAACTGAGAAGAAAAAAGTTAAAAAGAAAAAAGTTCCCACAGATACTGAACAAAAGAGTCCAAGCGCTGACAAAAAGAAAAAACCGAAAGCCGAATCTAAAGAAAACAAAACTAAAAATGAAAAACAAGAAAAGAACCAACTGGGTATTAACGCATTTTTGACTAAATTAAAGACTTCGTAAATTACAACTCCATTGTTAGTTCAAATATTTTATTTTTATGTTTAATTTAAGGTTTGATACTATATATTATATGTGCATATGTGCCTTATTTATCTTTCTCCTAAAGTGTTGTGAATCTTTTTTATGAAGATTTAACTTATTATTACATTTAGCTGGATAAAAATGATTAAATATGTTGTTGATTATAATTTATGGCGTATCATCCTATATTAAATACAATATAATTATTATAACTGTAGTAGGTTAATAAGTTTTCAGGAAGTTAAAAAAATGCCGTCATTTTTAATAGGGTTTCATTTCTAAATGTGTACATCCTGGTAAAATGACATTTTTATACTATAATTACTTAATAATTTGACAAAATTGTAAATAAATATATTTTATAATTTCCTACTATACTACTATAGATAATAAAAATTTCAAAAACGTTAAATTATGTTTGATTTTATTATTAGAGCTAGCGCGCAAGAGCAACTTAGTTGCCCGGCAACTATTTTGTCTCTGTCGCTGTCTCCTCGCAAAGTTTTGAACGATGCGCACACGAAAGCAACAGCAACGCAACTTTTTCTTTAAAATTTTCTGCATTTATCAACATGGATTTCGAAGAGACGGTTGTGGTCTGTGCTCTTGTCCCGCATAGTTCCCATTCCCGTGGGATTTCCGGGATAAAACCTATCCTATGTGTTAATCTAAGTTACCCTCTATATGTGTGCTAAATTTCATTGTAATCGGTTCAGTAGTTTATGCGTGAAAACTGAAAACCATACATACATACAAACCTTTCCTCTTTATAATATTAGTATAGATATGTAATCGTAATTGAAAAAAGTTAAGTAAATGTGCAGTTCCAACAAAACGAAATAACATATTTTTCTATGGCGTCGTTACTAGATTACGTTGCTGAATTTTGTTGAACTGTCAATGTTACCTATTAAAATGGCTCTACTATAGACAGAAAAACTACTAATAATAAAAATAACTTCATTAAAAACAATATTATTAATTATTATTAATTTATTAAATAGGTTTGAAGTCGGTGCCAAGCACTAAGCACTTAGTATTAAGCCCGTGCACCGACATCAAACCTTTTTAGTAAATAACACATCTAAATAATATTTAGTAATTAATAATAACAAATCTTTTTTATTTTTTACTTTTCCGTTTTTGAAGTCGGTTGTTTTTAACGAAGTTATTTTTATTTAATATTTTTTAGTGTATTTTTCAACACGAATCAAACGAGCCCAAACTCGATAAAGTTGAGTCAATATATTACTAAGTTCCTATGGCCACCTTCCGATTCCATCATCAAATCAGCTCTATGTCATAATAATGTTTCATCGCTATCCAATTTACATACGTATACAAAATTTCAGCTCAATCGGTTACCTGGAAATGAATCAAAGTTACTTGCTACATTTCAATTAAGTCATCGAGATCAGACAAAAATGCTCACAAAATAAAAACTACTGGGCTTATCCGAATAAAATTTATGGGACCAATTCCACACCATTCCGCATCAAAAAAAAAAAGAATCACGTAAATAGGTTCAGAAACCTCGGAGTAATCGGTGTACATACATAAAAAAAATATACCGGCCGAATTGATAACCTCCTCCTTTTTTTTGAAGTCTGTTAAAAACTACTGTGTACGAGAATAAATACGTTGACATAAATACGTACTATCGCTACGCCGGTTACGCGGCAACTGGCCGGCGGCCGCCGACCGGCAACGTTTTTGTCGCCGTGCGCGCACTTGCATTGAAACCAATAGTAGGGGAGCCCAGGATGCTAAATGTGGATTTACTCGAGCGTCACGGGAACCTATTAGAATTGGTAGATTAGACCATAGCGAGAAAAAAAGGTCCTATAATGTTTTCACTTTTAGCGGTGGGGAAGGGTTTTTTGATTTTTTTTAATTTATAAAAGAAAAAAATTGGCTTGGAAATACTCAAGCGCGTTAGATATTGATATTTTGCATGCTCCAGGACGTCACTGAAAAAAAGTATACGTTAATCTGACGATTTAAGTGGCGATTTAATCGCTATGAAGAAAGGGTAAAAAATTAAAGTAATATTATTCGAGCGCGTCAGATTAATATATGGGGGGGTTAATTACAATATAAGAAGTCCCCATTTCGCTAATCTGACGATTCGAGCTCAACCTTAGGGAATTATGGATTATTCAAATTTTCCAGCGGGGCTCCTGAGCGCACCCACCAACCATAACTGCTCATATTGACTAGAGGTACTAATGAATAGCTAAGGTACCGTCCCTTATAGTAATCTGACGCGCTCGAGTAAATCCCAAAATCCCCTCTTGGGCTCCCCTACTACAATAGATAGGGCGACAGTTGCGTCGCGGGCTTGTCTCCGAACCCGCGGACAAAAAAGTCTCCCGGGAGTTGCGTCGCTACGTGCGCGCACTTTCATACTAGCCCATAGGTGGGAGAGACAAAATAGTTGCGGAGACAAAATAGTTGCGGAGACAAAGTTGCTCGTGCGCGCTAGCTCTTATACGCTTCTATTGGCGTGCCGCGTGATGACATTTAATTTACAGCGAAAGCCTTCCTCGATAAATGAGTTATCTACTCGAACAATTTTTCTAATGCGACTAGTACTTCAGCTATATGACGTCTTTTTATAGCTATTTATAAAGGTTAACTATTTCTTTTATTCCATGAATATTAAACTCACAAAACTAAGAAGGCAGTTAATTATTATGAGCTAGCGCGCAAGAGCAACTTTTGTCTCCGCAACTATTTTGTCTCTCCCATCAAATGTATGGGCTAATAAAAAAGTCTCCCGGAAGTTGCGTCGCTACGTGCGCGCACTTTCTTACTAGCCCATAGAGTTGATGGGAGAGATGAAATAGTTGCGGAGAAAAAAGTTGCTCTTGCGCGCTAGCCAGGCAGTCAGTATCAATGAGAACTCTATAATTGTTTGATATAAAAATAATATAAGTTACCATAAACAATGTGATACACTGATACACAAAATATTAATATTAAAAAAAAATATACAACTGACGTTTTGTTCAGTTTTAAAGAGCAACAAACAATATTAAAATGTCGAAGAAAATACAATACAGAGATGTATCCGACGGATTAAAGAAATTACGGGACTTTTTACTGGGCAGGAAGTATACGTTGCCCCATCGTTTTCCGCCTTTCCTTGCGCCTAGAACTATTCCACCCGCCGAAATACCAAGATGTCCGGACTATAAATATTCTGGTCAATATTACTATGAGAGGAATGCATTTGATTCAGTCAAGCCGCCTGTAGTCGCCCCTGTCGCCGCCGGACCTCCTCTCAGTCATGACCCAAGTAAAAAAGGGGCTGCGCTAAAATCGGACGATGTAAGTATTTCGTCGTTTTTATGTATAGAGGTTTTGAATGCACTCTATCGTTTTGCCACTAGCACTATATAACATCTAGAAACCTTTCATTCCATTTATACAAGTTTCAGTGTTGTAAAATGTAAATGAGCAACTATTGAATTTCAATAGAGAGAAATCTTTCGGTGTAACTACTTACGAGTTATTTGTAATTATTTGAACATAATATGATAGATTACTATGAACAATTTCAATGAACTTATTAATTGTAGGTATGTATTTCCTTTACCAGAAAGTAGAGCCTTTTATGAATCTGTCAGAGCAAGGTATTTATTCAAATGTAGCGAGGTGGTGCTATAATAAGAGTACATAATATTATATTGACGATTTTCTTTCAGATTTGCTTCAACCAACCGCCAACTCCCGGACAGCCCTGGTGGTGGGATGGGCACTGCTATTACGAGTACGTTGACGATCCTCCACCAAAACCAGTTGTGGCCGCAACTAAATCTGATCGACATTCCCCGCAATGCCCTCCCTCGTCGTCTCCTCCGAAGAAATAGTTTTAGTTTTTGAATATTTATGAATGTTATTAAATTATGCTTTTGAAATTTGCTTGCCCATTTTCATTTAGTTTGTAATTTTTATTACAACAACGCAACGTTGAGAAGAGAGGTAGGTAGGTACCTTACCTTTAGTGACTTTAATAAATTAACTATTAGAGTCTAATAGTATTAAGCAATAATATAAATATCAGTACTGAAGAGTAATACAACAGTATAGTAACTACTTTTTCAAATATTGTACACATAACTTTAACCTTGATATTTGAACGAGCGGTCACGAGTTGTCCCTTAACCCTTAAATAATAGTTTACGTAGAATAGCTGTTTAATTTATGTACTAAGCAAAAAAAAAAATAAGCTCTTTTACGCTTTTTTTAGACAACTAACTATGTGAGTAGCATAGAAATATGAAAAAAATCAGTACCTAACTAAACTTTGCCTTCAACGATTTATGAATATGCAAAATGTAGAGCTGCTGTAAAAATTGAATATTGTGCCAACACCTAGCTAAACAAAATATTATTAAGCTTGTAATATTTCCTTTGTGAAGATTCTCTTATTCGATCGTATTTCATTTCCATAATGTCAAGGCAAGAATTGTGAAATATCAGACGTGCTTACTTATAGACTACAAGCCCGCATAGGAAAAAAATATGGGTCAAATGAACC
>CAJQZM010034862.1:93-10137 GCA_907164665.1 Colias nastes
AACCATGAAAATGACACCCATGACGAAAAGATGTAAAATTTTCGTCGCCGCCATCTTGGATTTTAGTTTTGACCTCATATTGGTTAATAGCTTCCCCAAAAACCATGAAAATGACACCCATGACGAAAAGATGTAAAATGTTCGTCGGCGCCATCTTGGATTTTAGTTTTGACCTCATATGGGTAATAGCTTCCCCAAAAACCACCCACATTTGCAAATGTGTTTGCTCCTTAGGAAATGTTCAGATTTCCTAGGTAACGTGATGAATCTAATTTATTTAATTTCGACCGTATCACGGAATAACATACATATTTTTCTAAGAATAATGCCGGATTTAATACATTGCCGGTAACATAATATGTATGATAATTCTTAAAAAAGTATTTTAAACATTTCAAAGCTTAGATATTGCATATAATTCCTAGAGGTTTTACAAAACCTCTAGGACAAAACACTCACACTTTTTAAGCTATTGCATAGCTTCTATCGCGGGCCTTGAGCGCGGGGACCGAATCGAGAAATTCCGTAACGAAAAAACCTCACGCTCCCCACTCCGACGGGCACGGAGGTGTGGCTTGAAGGCATGTACTATGCAATAGCTTTACCGCGGCAGTCCCCGAGTGCCACACGTCTTTTTTAAGTTAGTTACTAACTAACATACTTATCAGAATTGTACCTACTAATAAAAGTAAGAAAATGAATTTTTAAAGTTCGTAATAATGTTCTGGAATCAATTTCAATAAAATTTAAAAATTAAAAATAATATCAAGTATTAAGATGACCTATAAAATGGAATGCGCTATGTTTACGTGAGCGTGATGTTGCCGCGAACAAAGTTACGACGTTAGATACCTAAATTTGAGTAACGCAGATCGGTGACAGCGTCCTTAAAAGACTTAAATAAAAAAGGTATCTGCATTGATTCTTAACATTTTAAAGAAGAATAATTTACCTAAAACAATGTAGAGGATATTAAACGTATTCTAATCAATAAATAAGTTGCAAGAAGCTAGTTTTTAATTCGAAAAAACGGCTGGAAACAATCCATATATAGAATGTAACGAACCTAAGCGACCTTTGCCTTTTTAGCACGCTAGCTATTTATTATTTTTTTATAATTAACACAAGCTATCTTTCGCCTATTTTTCACATAACGTGATAGCACCTTTAATAAATACCAGACGCTCAAGTGATTATAAATTCGTATTTAATATCTTGGTATTTTATGCATCACGCGAATTATAAAGGTCTTCCGGAGGCGATCAAATATGAAATAAAGTAGTTAGTCCCTAATATATTGAAGATTAAACATATATAAATAACTACAATTTTTTGCAATTAAATTCTCATTTGACAGGAACGTATATAAAATAAATTAAAAAAATCTGTGCTTTCTCCCCAGAGCATAAGAATATCTCACGCACAGCAGTAGGTAATCTATGAAATGATGCTTTTTTTTTCAACTAAAAATCTATTTTATCTAAATAAAAAGGTATCTGTTAGGTGTAAGTTATGTCAGTATTTTATAAGATAAGCGAAGAAGTTTGTGCCCTCGTTAGCGAACCAATAAAAAAAAGTTGATACAAAAACCGTAACACAATAGAACTTACCGATTCGCGCATAAATTAAACGGAAAATCAGGATCACACGATACCTTTATCTGTTACCCTACATTTTTTATACCTACCCTCACTTTTTACATCTTACCCACGTTTTTATCGATAAAAAAACACCATTACAGAGGGGTGATACCTTCCATCTTAAATGTAATGAATTAATGTGACAGTACAGTTATATAGAGCGAATTCTTTTGTGCGTATATCTTAGAAAACGCCCCATCAATAAAGGAAAATAAAATCAAAACTAATTTATAGCGTAACTACTTCAAACATGACAAGGGATTTGCACCCCTTTCTGTGAAGACATAAAATCTATAATTGCCCAATTTAGGAGTGATAATATTGATCCAAATTGTACCGTTAATTTCTAATGCTCTATTTGCATATATATCACGTGTTTTAAGACGTTTATAGGGTGTAAAGATTCACCACAAAATTCAATTAGAATATAAAAGTATTGAATGTGAAATGACAATAAACAGATACTTAGGAATAGTTGTGTAAAAACAAGGTGTGAGAGATAAACCAGAGACTATAATTCGATTAATTATTTGCAACTTTTTTTGCAAGGTTGAAACCAAATTAAATTCATACAACGTAGAGCTTTAAAAATAGAAAGTTTTTCGCTTAGAAGTTATGATAATTTTAATTATTAATTATTATCTGGTTGACTACGAGAACGCGCAAAAGAATCCAATTAAAACCAAAGGCCTTAAAAGAGGCTAGTATTTTTAAACCAATTACACAAGTGCGTGACATTGTATAATAAAATAAACAATTTCTATTTTAATTTTAATTTAAACATAACCTTCTAGTAGAATATATTGGTATATTTTTAATTGTTTTAAAACATGTCTTGACATTTAAAAAGGTCGCAAAGCGCGTGCCACAGAAAACATCTGCCAACGGTTAGCAATTACTAGACTCTAGACTTGCAGTTTTTCCAAAGATAATAGAGCCGGGTTAGAATGGCGCGAAATTGTTCATCGTTTGACAGCTGGTGTCAAACTGAACAAGAATTATCGTTCAATCGAATGAGGTATTTAAATTTTACATTATTTTCCAGACAATTTTTGTTGTATATCAAGCTAAAGTGAAAACTACTATTAAACGACGCATAATGGGTAGAAATGGCACACGAAATTTAACACACAACCAAATCAATACGTTCTAATAAATATTATAATCTAAACAAAATGACTAGTCCACTAACATTTCAAACTAACATTTTATAATAGAACAATGATAGAATTCCAAGTAAAATGACAATCTAAAAGTAGATCGACCCTTGCACTTTGCGAATTTTATATTTTCTCACTTCACTATTATATAAGTGTAACATGAAATAAGACAAGCCTCCGACCCCCGATTCCCATAGCTATTGTTGCCGGGAATAAATCATGATTTACAAGTAAAAAACAAGGTGAAGTTAGAAGAGATATAATGTGCTTGGGTTCCGTAGAATGTTTGTCTATGATATTGTAGTTCTCAGCCCATTGATGTTGTTATTTTTATGTGAAATTTTTCATGGTTAATAACACAAAAGTTTACGTATTTGATTCGTATATTAGTCGTTTCGAGTACAATTAAATTCTTATAAAACAAATCAGTTATTAATTAGGTAAGAATAGGATATAGAAAACGAAACAATGAGGTAGATTGTATCCATATTTGCAAATGAAACAAGAAAAAGCTAATAATCTACTTGCTGCATTCGATACTACAATTTATATCTACATTTTTAAGTCACTCCAGCAACGAATACTCCAAACATTACCACCCACCAGAGAACCCCAAAAAACAAGTTCCGTATGCGAAACCATTGTAGCATCTTCACTTTCGTACGGAAGTGTTTCTATAACATTATCAACAATGCATCGCATAACAATACTTTGAATTCGTCCGTTAAGCAGCTGGCATTGCATTATATTCTTGCTCCAATTTAGGTGGATTTATGAACATCTGTCTTGTCTTGACCTTTGCTAAATTCTGGAACGCTCCCTGGATTAGGTTCGGTTGGACACAATGAAATCATATATAAACGTATTTGGTTAGGTGGTAGAGCATGAAATACCACCGTTATGACTTCATAGAATGGGGATGAGTTTCTTGGAAATCAATATAAGAAACAGCACTTTTGTCTCGACCGCCTTCATAGAAAAAAATGTAAGTAAACCACCATAACTACATGCAGCCTCATGTTCAAAGTTTTTCTCTTCTTTCCAATATTTATAAATTGCATGATGTTTTAAAATTAACAATATTGTTTTACAACACCATGAAGAAAGTCTATTATTTTTAAAATAACTGCCAGGAGCCAATCGATTACAAAATTGAAGAACTTGAAATAAGCATTTAGATAGTGGCTTCTTTTTCGCTATCCTCTGCCAATAATAGTCCGATAAATTTAGCCCGAAATAGAGATATGGGTTTACAAAAATTCGTGTAGAGCTGAATATTGATACTAATCTTTTGAACAACTTTAGAACTTACTGTAAAAATTCACCATTGATTATTGGATAGCTATCGAGGATTCCCATCTCGCAGGAGAGGGCCAATGAAAAGTGTAGAAAAATGGGAAAAATATTCCTTTTGAGATCAAACGAAGTTGCTAAGTATCCTTTAAAATATAAACAATACAGAGAGCGTGCTACTGAATGTTATCATGATTTCCCTCATTAGAATATCCCTGAAGCATGACCACAAGTCAAACAGCGGTACAACCTATTATTACCAATAACCAGAGGGTCAAATGCTAATTTGTGTCAATCAATGCATTCGCATGTTGTAATTTTGGTGAAATTGGAATAAATTTGTACAATATGTCACCTGCGAAGGGTGGTTGTAACGTATATATGGATTTTGGGATTCGTTAAATTTTAAATTAGATAAATAAATATTTCAGGACAATTTTCACACACGGCACGATCTGATCCCATACTAAGCTTTGTGTTATGGAAACCAGATAGCTGATAAACATACATGTATAATTTTAAATAAGTACTTACATAGATAATGATGAAGATGAAGTGAAATTAGTAGAATTAGTGAATTGAATCTAATATTTTTTCTTATAAAAGTAACTCTACAATGTGTATCTATCTCATAAACTGTAATAATGTTACCACTTAAATAATGTTTCATGTAATCTTTTCTACATCATTTTTTCGCAAGTTTTGACTGAATATTTTGTTAAGATCTAACGTACGTACTAAACAAAATTTACACGTACAAGAGTGTTTTATAGTACAGCTTCCGCATTATGGTATAATCGGATAAAACAAAATAATTTACAGGCTTTTTAAAAGCTAATATAATTTCGCCATAAATTATATCCCAAAAACACAGTTTAAGTTATTTTGTTCTTGACGATCAAAATCCCTCCTGACTTTCATAAGCCTTATAAAATCTACCACGCTTCAAACCACTAGATAAAAAACTATCAATAGTAACAAGACCCATAAAGCTAAGACCACCTAAATCATCATAACAAAATATCTATGACAGTTATTACCTGAACACTTGAAAACTAATTGCATACCTATAACCCGTTCTAACAATAGACAACCAAAAACTACCCCTAGATAAATTTTGTTTTGACCCTAGCGACCAGTTGCTAACGACTTCACGATGACACTTAAAATTTTTACGATCTGGATTTTGTTTATGGAGTACCTACTATCATAAATAATGAGTTCTATTTAAAGTATTGGAGTGGTACAAGACTGTATAAAAGGAAGAAATAAGCAGGTGGAAAATTTAAAATAAATTATAGAGATTATAAACTTTGTTATAATCGGTATGTGTTGCCAATAATATTTTTTTTAAATAAGACGTATTTGGCGCTGAAATATTATATATTTTATGGAGAAAGGATATTTTCCATCACCTTTTTATTCAAAATAAATAATTAAATTTTTAAGCTTTTTGAAAGAAAATGTTTCACCAAGCATAACTTATCTACACGTCTAAGGCGTGTATCTGTATCATTGTGTTGACAGTTACAAGCTGTCAATCTTTTCCCGCGCAAATATATGTATATGCTTTGTCCACACGTGCATTGATTATAATATAATAGATGTATGATGCTCAAATGTTTCGAGTTCTATCGTGCATGCATTAATTCGACGTCGGAGGCGTGTGACTGACACAATATGTCAAAATTGTCATGAGCTGTCAACATTCGTTTCCCGCGCATTTGTGAGAACGCGGGAGCGTAAAAAATTGACTCCTCTTGATTTAATTCACGCGTACACATGCGAAAAGCTTTTTTTTATTAAATTTAATCTTTTTCATACCAAGTTCATTTATATTATACATTATATTAAATATCATATCCTTTCGTATTACATTTGTCTTGAGTCGTCTGCTTCATTTGAAAACATAAAATGTATAGAAAATCAAGAAAAAAGATACATCTATATTTCCGAATTTTTAATGTTATCTACTGTAAATATTTACCACTCAAAAGTTCAAGTTCAAGGCGCACGTGCGATCTTAACCTTGTGAGATAACAAAATCAAAACCAAATAAAACAGTACTTTGTCAAAATTTTGTCAATTATAATTTAATATTCACATTTTGAATGTGAAAGATACTACAGTAACGTTCACAAATTGAATCAATGGGTTTTTATAATTTCATACAACTTTTTTCTTAACTATTATATTATAAAGATTATAAAAGTAGTATGCATATCACATAATCATAGCTACGCCTTGTCTATGACCTCCTTCATGATTACCTATGTCTTATTACCCCTGATATTAACACCTTGATAAAAAGGGAATTAATATAAAACTACCCTTTCTTTTCACAATTCTTTCATATTTACACCATTTTAATTATACAAAACGAGGTTGTAATGGGATATCCAAATTGTAGAATAAAGTCAAGTAACTTGAGTACTAATTATTGTTGCGCGTGCGCAAAATAGTCAGTTATTTTCAACTCTATATCTATAGGAATAAGGTTGCATTTTAAAGCATATGTAAATTGTATTTGTGCATAAAAAACAGTCAGCTGCTGAGCTTTATTTGAATTCAAATAAAATATTTCTTAAAGAAGCCTTGTAAAGGATTTCGCGAGACGAAATGCGGTTGAATAATTGTTAGAATTGGTAGTGATGTACTGGCATATATCGATAGAATTAATTTATTAGCGGTATCATAAACTTCCCTTTCAGTTTATAAAAAGGACGTTAGTTATGAGCTATAATAGTGGATGATTTGTTATGAAATTCAGAAAAAATATGCAATTTTATGAAAATTAATAAATTTATGCTTATTGTTATTAGAAACATATGATATATTATTACTTTACCTACATATTATAAAGCTGAATTAACGCAAACTCCCGACATAGAGCGAATCTCATTGCTTCATGCTTTTGTTCATACATATCTTGAAGTTTTGTTTTGATTTTATAACATTTTACAATACTACACCAGTAGGATATAAGATCAATTCCATCAAAAAAATCGAATAAGTATAAGTAGTTAGCAAACGTTAAATAGATTTTCCTCTGTGTATTTACACATATTCAAACAATTTCTGTTTTTGGAAATGCTAATTGTCATATATCTGAAAATTAACAAATTCTATCGATCACTGATTCCATCGATAAGCACCCATCCCTAGAGTCCAGGTGCAGCGCGTGCTATTTGCTTCTCAAGACTGATGCAAAAAAATGTCGCGACGGAATTATCTTTTACCTTCGTTTTTTTCATTAAATAAACGTCTGTTATAGCTTGTAGTCCAGACTTCGAATATTATAATTTATAGTTTTAATTATAGAGCTAGCTTTAGCCCGCGGCTTTACTCGCGTAGTGCCCTAAAAACAGTTATGCCTAAAAACCTAAAAAAAAACTCTTTTTTAATACCTATACCTAGTAGGTATATTATCTGTGCCTGTACCAAATTTCATATTGATCCGAAAATCCATTTTTGCGTGAAAGAGTAACAAACTTCCAGGCTCACGAAGTTTCGCGTTAATAATTAGTAGTTATAGTAAGTAATAATAATTAATAAGTAAGTAGTAAACTAGTGATCGATCTTCTTGCGTCACTCAAACAACTTTCCGAGCGGAAAGCTCTATGATTCCAAAGATATTTTAAACTAGATTTCCGCCCGCGGCTTCGCCCGCGTTTTCAAAGGAAAACCCGCATAGTTCCCGTTTCCGAGGGATTTCCGGGATAAAACCTATCCTATGTGTTAATCTAAGTTACCCTCTATATGTGTGCTAAATTTCATTGTAATCGGTTCAGTAGTATTTGCGTGAAAGAGTAACAAACACACACACACACTCATCCTCACAAACTTTCGCATTTATAATATTAGTAGGATTGCAAAAGATAATAATTAGTCTATGTCTTGCGTGAGATTTCAACTTGTGTGCTAAATTACTGTATGGTATTGAAAAATAAATCCCATAATTACCTCTTCATCAGAAAGGCATAACTGAGCGAAGTACTGAAGGATTCGTACTTTTTATCTATAATACTGATATTATAAAGCTGAAGAAGCTGAAGTTTGTTTGTTTGTTTGTTTGAACGCGCTAATCTCCAGAACTACTGGTCCAATTTGAAAAATTTTTTCGTTGTTGGATAGCTCATTTATTGAGGAAGGCTATAGGCTATATATCATCACCTTCTAAATAGTATAAAAAAATTATAGTCCTAGAAATATTGGTAGGTAGCATACTTTTTGGTCTACATAAAGAACATAGCTTGCAAATCTAGTTTATATTACAGATTTTGTGTACATCTGTGTGTGTACAGCACGCTTGCAATTTTTTTGTTCAGTCACAAAGTACTCTTATGAATGGAGAAAATTAACAATAGCCAATAAATTTCGGTAGCCAAGTAATTGATATAACTATAGTCTATACCATTCCTTCAAATAAATCTCTTAAATATAAGAAAAGGTCCCAAACGCAAGCTAGTGTATTAAAAAAAGTTTAAATTACGGGGGCGGTATTACAAAGGAAACTGGATCAGAGTGGCACGTGGAACAGCTGTTACAAACTTATTCTTAAGAGGTACATTGTGATTTCATTTCTTGACAAATGTATATTTGCCTTAAAAACTATTTGTCCCTGGCCACTGAACAATAATGCAATTTGAAAAAAAAACAACGCAATTAAAAAAAATAAGATCAGCGTTCCTTTTTCAAAAATTTTCAATTGTGATTTCAAATGTAATCTGTGGCACAATATACAGATACATACAGTGCCACAAACTTATCTGACCCGGTGACGGTGTCACTGATGTCGCTTTCTTTTTATTTAAACAAAATATTCCGTATGAAAAGTCTGTGAAAATGTGACATTTCAAAATGGCGGCACGTAGTTCCAGTTTTTGCCACCGGGTCAGATAAGTTTGTGGCACTGTACAGTAAGGAAACTTCATACAAAACGTCCGAAATGGCTCACGCACACAAGCAAGCGTGTTTACGAGAATCATAAGGGTATTCAGGGGGATCGATAGTAGCGGGTGACACATCCACAGATTTTAAATGACAAAGATACATAGTATAGAAAAAAGTTTGTATGTGTTGGTAATATTTTCGATGTGTGAAAAAAGTGATGTCAATGATACACTTCACATTAAATAAATATCGATTGTTTCCGTTTGTAGCCCTTTCAATAAATATATTTGTATTTTGTAAATACCGTATGAGTGTAAATAAATACCGTGGCAGTATGAGTTTTAAATTATGTTGACATATTTTCTACCAAAATTATAGCTACAAATAGTCACTATTAGGATTCCAGTCTGTTTAAAGATCGCATCTATTTTTTACGCAATCTAGAAGAGCACAAAAATCTAAAAAAATGGGAACCGTAAAAAAAACTTGTGTAAATTTATGTGCATAATTACGTAAATATTAGGGAAGAAAAAGATAGATATTATCTTAGATTACAAAATAAAAGACAGATGGAGCGTTGCCGAACTAAACCGAATAATTTATCGTCATTTCCATAAAGCTATGTGTGCTGTCATTTCGCCGCTGCACTGTACGTACACGGTGCTTCTGTGTGGGTGTTATGTTACCAGATATTGAAAATTTTCCCAAAATTTTCCCCGACTACGGAAGAAAGAGGGTTATGTTTTTATAGTGTATCTATGTATAATATTTCTTTGGCACGCCCTGCAGTATAAACCGCTGAACCGATTTTGATTTATGAGGTGACAATTGACATTGCAATCATCTGAATTATTATGGTAGTGGTGTTAGTGACGTTGGCTACATAAATTAGCTGTCAGGTTTTAATATTAATTTTAATATAAATTCTTGTTTATGATATTTTTTTATAATATTGTAAAAATTCTTTTGTTACATAAATGATAAATTTTTAATTAAATAAATAACATAAAAAAATGGTTGCCTGTAAAGTCGGTTTTACGGGCGAAGATTTTACGTGA
>CAJQZM010034870.1:0-15547 GCA_907164665.1 Colias nastes
ATCACGCCGTTGAATTTCGCCTTATGTTCGGATCTTAGACCATAAGGAGTCAAGTGCAAATGCCACAACTTCAGGTAACAAGCTTTGTTATTATAACGGATTGCAAATTTAATAAATAACAATAAAACCATCCGAACCTCGGTGTTAATCGGGCTAGTTCTTATCACAGGTAAAATGTAGAGCCTGTAATTATTTTTTATTATTGTAATTAACTTTGACTAGTACAAAGTTTTTATGCGTCTGGTTATACGTTTGATTCTACATCTAGCTAATTCTAAATAACACATTTTGCTTTTACATAATCTCTACTTCTTTTAAATTTTGCACGCAGCGTACTACTATTACAAATGTTTGTTTTGTCACCGTTCAAACGATTTCTAGGAAAACCCAAATTAAACAATATGCGGGTGTGTCAGTTATCATTAACATAGAAAATACAACTATATTGATATGTTTCATAAAACTATATAGTTTATCATACGGGATTGTCTATCTTATGTCTTGTTAAGCTGTCAAACAGATGTTGGTTTGAGCAATATCCGCACAGGATGAACTGAAATCGAAATGATTTGAGGAAATTGTTAAGATTTGTTGTTAGAAAATTAACCGATACCTACTTCAAGATGAGAAACTGTATCAATGTTTGGATATTTTTAAAGATTTTGCATCAATAAACGAAGGTAAATTAGAGTAAACTATGCAATAAAAATAATAAATTTAAACAAAGTTAAATTAACTATTTAATAGGTAATAATATTTAAATTGACCTTGTACTCAAAATTATATTATTAGTCTCTCATTATGTTTTAACGTCGCATTCCGGTCAATCATTGAGAAATGTGAAAACACGAAAAAGGATTAAATTGCCTTTCGACTCTAATCTCTATTATAAACTTAACCCATTAAACTGGCAATTCATAACATTTAAACTTCGACATTATAAAAAAACGTTTTACAAAATGATGAACAATTACACAATTTAACTCGTTCATTTCTAAAAAGAAACATCAGTGCTATTTTCTTTTGCTTTCTTTTATTTATTATCAATAGCTGTTGAATGTTACTATAGTGCTCCATTAACTCTTCAATTCCCATGTCTAAGTTAATAGCAATTTTGCATTTCTTTTTTACTGAAATAGTTTAAATACATCTGGCGAAGACAAAAACAAAAAACAAAAAAAATACTACCCCCCAATTTTTTTTTATGAGGGTGTCACCTACAGGTGACACTGGGCATTGTTTTAACTTAGGACTCTAAAGGGCTAACGAGGTTTTTCTTTTTTTTTTGTTGGGAATAAAAATAAATTATAATAATAATATTTATTTATGAACAAGTAGAAAAAAATACATTACTTATTTATTGTGGAACATGTACCAACACTTTAGATGTAAACCGATATTGCACTTGGCGCACATTTTTCTAGTGCGTTGGTACCGTACCTGCATCTACACTGTGAGCAATCAACTGCCGAATGGTCGTCCGCAGTTCCAGCTCTCGCCTCACTTCTGTGGGCACTCTCATTTGTACTGAGAATATATAGGCAGAATTACGGTTGCCACATTCCGCTGGAAATCTTAGTAGGCCCAGTTAGTTTCCATCAGCCCTTTGATCAGCCATGCATTTTTGCAAGATGCTTCTATGCCAAAACACGTTTTTTATCCACAAATCCAATGCGATCTACTTTTATGATAGGATTCAATCCGTATTAGTAGGATACAATGGTGACGATGCCACATGACGGCAATAATTTCATCAGAAGCTTTGTAAGGTCTTTTTTCTTCGGTATTTCGACTTCTTCTTCGTCATGTACACAATTTTCTCCAAAGACGGAAGGGTTATTTTGACATTCTAATTGTGCTCAAAGCATGCGACTAGAAAAATGAAAAATACTAGCGTCATTTTCGTCTCTACTATCTTCGTCCGTCTCCACTATCTTCGTCAGTCACCACACCATCATCAGGAGGAAATAAAATAATATCGCCTGGGTCTTCTCCGGCGTGCAACTGCTCGGCAATCTCATCTAACGTCAACCTGTAATACGTAAACAACCTCTAAAACAATATCACCACATAGCAATAAGACAAAATATAAACAACAGTCTTGTTATTACTTACAATGAATTCGGAATAATAAAGTTATTATAATGCCCAGTGTCACCTCCAGGTGACACGGCATATTTTCAGTGCTGTAGTGAAGATGCTATTAGTTATTTTTATCATAAAATATATTTATATTATAGATAATACTTTCATTTACTATATGTAATAAGAAAAAAAAACAATACTTACTGTCGGGACATTTTTATATCACTTTACACTTCAAGGAATCACACAAACTCTGACTACTTCAAGTACGCGCGAAACAACTAAACAAATTTGATAAATATCATATAGTTAGCTTTGCCAGAAAAAAAACATGAATAGTTCAACTAATAAGCTATGCTACAAACATGGTAGAATTCAAAAATAAATTGTCATGTGGTAGAAAAAAAATATTAAACTACTGTCACCTACAGGTGACACTGGGAATTGACGGGTTAAAATAATTGAGGAAAATTATGAAATTGTAGCAAAGAAAGTGTAGGGTAACGAATTTGAACCCTTGTCTGGCTCACTTATAGAGAATGTATTGGATGTGACAACACTCGGTAGGAGGTATCCTTAAAGTTAGGTCTTGTGTAGCAAAACATTGAAAGATTGTTTCACTGTTAAAGTGGTGTAATAAATACATACAATATTTTTCCGTAAAATGTTGTGCAGTGTAATAAGAAGCTGTTATTTTTAGTGATTTCGAGACTGTCTGTCAAAATAGTCAGTCCAAGATCCTAATTAACTATAGAGGAACTGCAGCAAATTTGGAATACTGCATGTAAGTTGGAATACCTTGGATACTCAATTATTATAAGCGCCATCTGTTTTTTCTTCTTGCAAGATTATCGTCACACCCCATACGAAGCTAATGAGTACTAAAAACAGACTGCCATCTTGACATTCCGGCTGCCAGCCTCGTAGAAGCGAAACGTCAATGTTCAAATTTTTTTCGGTACGAAAGCAATCAGTGATAATCATTTACTATGATATGTAAAATCTTTATTGTAATTATTTAAACTAATAAGCGACCTTTTAAGTTTATGGTTTTACTTTTATTTTGTTAATATTTCTGAAATAAAAAATGTGATATGAAATTTTAGGTTAGGATGTCATGTTGTTAATTTGGAATACCGAAAGTGAATATAATTTGGGATATTCCAAATTTTATGCACATTTTTGTAAGAAGATATCCAAACTTGTTTTTTTTCTAGAAATTTCTGTATCCCATGAGTACAGCAAGAGAAAGAAGTGAGACAAGGAGGATATGTCCGCGGCGATTATCGCTGTTCGAGAAAAGAGAATGGGATACTTGGAGGCAGCTACACACTTTAACGTTCCCAGGTCAACTCTTTCGATTTGTTAATAATAGGACTCCTCGATTGAATCTATAACGAATAAAGCGTTGGTCGAAGGCCTGTTTTGGGTACAGATATTGAAAACATGCTGGTTGAGTACATATTAACTATGGAGAATAAGTTTTATGGGCTGACCAGAATGGACTTGCGTCGTTTGGCATATCAATAAACTATAAAAAATAATATTCAAAACGCTTTTAAGGATGGATTTGCTGGAAGATACTGACTAAAGGGATTTTTAAAACGAAATAAGGAAATTTTGTCCTTAAGACAGCCAACTGGAACTTCTCAAGCAAGGGTCAATGGATGATTTAAGTTCCTAATTTAACACTGATCTATTATTATTGTGACTGATTATTACTTAATAATTGTATTAGTGTAAGCTATTTTGTTATAAAAATAAGATTTTTTTTAGATATTAAGGAAAAGTGTAAGCAATATCAAAGAAGAAAAGGTGATCATAATTTGGAATACTATATTCCAAATTATATGCACCATAAGTCAAATGAAGCTTTTGGAGTTTATTAGTTTAATTAAAATTTTGATATTGTTCTTAGTTTTCGTTTCGCTTTATTCTTTCTATTATTAAAGTTTATTAATTTTCTAACCATTTGATGTATTTTTTATTGGGCTAAGCCATTTTATTTTCTACTTATTCCCAAAAAACAAACCGGTATTCCAAATTTGCTGCAGTTCCTCTACTAGTGAATATAAATTAATTGAAGTGGGTTTAAATATTAATATTTTTTTGCATACACTATAGTTAAAGGTTTGTTCCCGGAAATAATACAGAGTTTAGGTTCAGATTGCTTATGAATGGTTCATTTGGAAGTTCAGTGGGATCAGCAATCTGATCATGACGTTATAATGGGAGTCAACAAATAATTTCGTGATGAAATGATGATGCTGTAAAAATATTTTTTATTCTGTATATGTCAACATAGATCAATAAATTATATATAATATAGATGTATAAATTCTAAAAAATATGTTTATTTTTAGAATTAAATTATATCAAATTCCTTTCCTTCACTCGTTTTTACGAAAAAATAAAGGATTATACGAAAAATTGGAAAATGTTAACTGACCATGTTTAATCCTCAATTTTCAGATTCGATTTCATATTTATATTATGGTAAAATATGATAATATACAAATGTGTTAATGAAAACGATTTGCATCGACAGGTCCAACGTATGGTCCAAAGTGATTGGCATAATAATATTATTTCTACAATAAACGTACGTTACGAATATAGAAATAGAATTGATAAATATATATTATATGTCCATCCAAATTATTGTGCTATATTTGTGTGCTATATTTTATGCATTGTTCTGCAATACATACCTACGGTAACGAATATATAAATAGAATTTTCAATTTTGATAGATAGAATTCCGTCCAAATTGTCCTATATCGCAGTGTTCACTGGCCAAGAGCTAACTAATCACTTCTAAACAATTTTAGTGCGGGAATGGGAATACTGGCTCCATCAATCATATCAGACGAAATGAAACGTCACAGACCTCGGTTGTCACATATAGACCACTTTGAGGACATGCGTTATGAAATTGCTCTTTGGCACAATAGCGGAATATTTGCCAAACTGAAGCACCTAGCTGTCGAATGTTTCAATGCAGTTTTGATTATTGTTTTGCGTGACGCATGTAGGGTTAAGTGTTTGTTTAACTGCTTATAGTGAATGAGTAGCAATGTATAAAAGTTATAATATTCAGAAATGCATTAACCACCATACCACAAAAATATTCAAATGCATTATAAAATCCCTTATATAGTCAAATCAGTTGTAATTTATCGATTACATAACTTATGTTTTTTACATAACTTAACGAATTTTAATAGAGAAAGTGAACAAACATTTTACAATCAATTCAATACACTTTACTTAAATAAAAATCTACCTAATAATGACATTGGAAGAAGCCAATAGTTGTGTATGTGTAGTTTTAATAAATACGCAGATACATTACTTTACATAATATTAAAACATTTCAATTGCGTAAATAGATCACGGATCGTACATAACATACCTAACTTTAGTTTTTATCTATTTATTTACATCGAATACAAATTGGAAATTATCAGAACCAGATAATTAGGAGCCTAAACTTGTTAATAGATCTAGATTAGAGATAATCTTCTCTTAATTATATTCTTGATTATAGTAAAATAATTAACTAAATAAATATATTTGAAAAAAACCGTACTTAATCCTAAATATAGGTATACCTACCTAGGGATTTTATCCATCAGTAACTTCATATATTATTATATTTTTACTAAACATTTAAAATACCAAGTAGTACAAATTCGTCATACCTACACCTAGCGTTCTATTTGAAGATTCAAGAAATTAATTTTATTATAGCGTTTTCAAAAATACGCATATTATTCCAGATTTTCGATTTATGTCATATTTATTATTAACTTATTTTTTTTTTCAATATTACACACAGCAAATTAAAATAAGCAAAAGTCAACAATTAAAACAAAAAACGCCATATAATAATTATCATAGCAATTCAGTAAATGAACGCAACAAAAACAGAACTTTTTGCAGTTGACGGGCAAAAAGCTCAAGAATAGTGGAATTATGTAGCAACAGAATGCTCGTAGTAAGGGATTAATTTATTTTGCGCTTTAAATTCTCTGCAGAAACCGTAAAATATTTCGTTTTCTACGAAAATGAGGTTTAATGCTGTCACTTAAAAGGTAAATAATGCATTCGTTTTTCTGGACATTGTTACTAACAAGTAAGCCTATGTTAGTATAAAATAAAGTTTCTATTCTATTAACATACCCTTGAACTTATGTGGTTGTTAATTCGTATTTAAGATTTTCTCTCTATGAATTGTTATAGTAATATTTATCGTTTTTTTCTGCTTTTTACAGTACTTTTACATTGTAAAAAGCTTAAGAACCATAAAAATAAAAACATGGGGGCAATTATTTACGCATTTCAAACTTAAATAGTGATTATTTGACTTTTTGTGTATTTGTCAGTATTTTCGTGATAATTTCCGCAACAGCTTCATCATAATATCGGGTCCAATTTACTAATGAATTTTGTTTACCTAATTCATCTTCATATTTGAATCATCAAATACGCGCAAAAGAATTATAATTATAGACTGATGTCTATATAATAAAAAATGACATCCACACACGCGGTCAGACCCAGCATTATATAGTCTGATAATGGTCTCATAAATTGACAAATTTAAGAACCAATATCGAAATCATGTGCGCGTGCGCTCGACAAACACCATACACTATCAATCACTTGGGCAATATTATACGTAAATGGAGCGAAATTACCTCAGCCCAGCACAGCTGGTATAAGTGAATGGGCAAATTGGTTCCGTGAATTGGGAGATGACGTTTTTATTACACTGCCATGGTTTAATTGCTTTTGATGGGCCATTTTATATTGAAAAGTCCCGACTGGGGTGCGATAGAGATTTTATTCGGTTCACTACGAAATTCCATGTACGTTACAATTTTATTGTCTTTTCATAGATATACAAATTTGAACAGCACATGCTCGAGATATTAGAATTTATAAATCTTTAGTGTACGTAGGTAGATAATCAATTTATAATAATTATCATAGTAACGATTTATAAGACTATAAACGTTAACTAGCAGTACAATAATTTATTATGTTTATCTGAAACAACTAAACTAGCATGCAAAATTATTTTTTAAGCCATTCTATTTATAAGAGTTCGTCAAAATCATACAAAATGTTACAATAGTATAATAACTCTTTTCGTAGGTATTCTACTAACCCACAAACCTGGTCATAAAGTATGTAAAGCGGATTTAACCTACATAAAATCGCTCTTCTTGAAAGATATTATAATAAAAGTCAATCCTTCCTCTTGACCTTATAACGAAGAAGGTTTAAAATGTGGCACTTCTTAGGAGATACTTTATTATGCAAATTGTAGTACTAAGCTTGTGGCTTCGTCTCTCTTAATATACGTACGCCTTTTACATTTTCATTGAAACTTCTAAAATAGTAGGAAACAAGGTAGTCGTTTCGAATAATTGAATTTTGTCTTGTACCGCCAGATGTCTTCCGAGCTGCACTTTCACATTGGGGTACGTTTGCTATGAAATATTTGATAGGCGCTCGGAATAGATATGAAATCGGGCATACAGTTGGCTCCGTTATGTTTAGTGTATTGATTTTGCAAATATGAAAGTGTAACGTAAAAACTACGAAACCAATTTATACGGAATTAGATTTATCCGCACTAGTATTTGCGAATAAGAAGAAATTCGAAAAAATAAAATTGCAAACTTTTCTCGTTATGAGCAGACTTCAATATTAGGTTCTTTGCACCATTTCTTTTGAGCAATTCATACATTCAGCACGAATTTTGTATGCATAGTAATGCTGTGATTTCCACCAGTGCACGTCAAAGGAGAGTAGCTCATGCATGAGCAAAATATCGATGGCATTCGAGAGCTTTCCGTGAAAAATCTGAAAGAGCCTACTTCAGCCAAAACCGCTGCTTCGAGTTTCGGATCACGTTCAAAAAATCTTAGGCTTGAGGTTGTTTACCGCAATACAAGTTCACGTGATTTGTTTTTGGCAGTTCAATAGCGAAATGCTTGAAATGTGGGCTCGTTTTATCGGTCTTTGCCTACACGAGTAATTCGACATAAGTGAAACTGTAATTTTGTAATGGTATTTTTTGTTCCTTGTAGAAGTTACATACATCGGTACATCTATATAATAAGAGTTTGTATGTATTGTCATTGAAAAATTGTATGGAATATCAATAATATTTACGCATTTAAAATAAAATAATATATGATAAGGTCCACACGAATAACGCAAGTATCAGGTATCAGGTAATAAAGTAGATACCTATATAAAGTAGAGTAATTATAATCATTTCATTTCAGTTGAATTCTGTAAGTAAATATATTCCTATTCTTCCACAGTTGATCTATTTTAATCACATGGTACTGAAAGTACGCCCGTCAGCCCTTTGGCGTTAATGAAACGTAGGATTTGCTTTGTAATGGATTTTTTCAGGCTCCGACCAGTATGGCATAAAAAATAACCTTCCTTTATACGCATTTGGTTATAATCATATCTTTATATTGCGGCACAAAGTTTAAATTGTATGCTAAATAAATATTGTGATAAATTCACGTTAAAATAATAGGAAGCAACTTACTCAAAATGGAAAGGATGTTAAAAACAATATCAAATACCTAAAAAGTTATAAAAGGCCGTCTCTCACCATAATATTTGTATAGTTTGTAAATTTTAGTAATTTTCCTTTTTAGAAAGTCAAATGAGCAACTTAACATTGCATATTCCTACAAAAAAATCATATCACTTTCAATTAATGATATCAATAAAAATCATAGACACGCGTCAAATTTAAAGATATATCTTGACAACGCACTTAAACAAGCTCCCTTTCATTTTGTATCAGGATAAACGAAACTATCACATCGAATCCAATATTCAGAATGTCAACACACACCTATATTTGTTGACGCAACGCCCTATTTCAACAAAATCAGGGCCAGCTTGATCGATAAGCATTTTGACTAAATTGACAAAATAATAGTAACCAGCCCTTCAATATAATGTGCCACTTTTATTGATTACTGGCTTAAAAATAACCAAGTTGTTATGGTTGCCTTTGTATATAAAATGTAGCTCTGGTAGAGCATAGAGAAAATACTATTAAATCGCACAATCCATACTAATATTATTTAAATGCGAAAGTGTATATGCCTGTCTATTATTCTTTCCTGGCTAAACCCAAGCAATGATTTGGATGAAATTTGGAATGCAAATAGTTCGAGATCCAGTCTTAAACACTGATAATATGTTTAAAGGGTGTATCAATAGTATTATAACAATAATTTATCCTAGGTTAAGTCTCAATGTGTAATAAATCTAGAGCTATTCAGCAGAAATAAATAAATAAAGGATTGAAATATGTAGATGATGCAAGTTTTTTCACGTGATTTGGAATGCGGACAAAACTGCAGGACACAGCCAATGATGAATAAAATGCTTATATATTACAACCAAGAAACTCAACTTAAATACAATAAAACGCTAAAAAGACAGTCAAGAAACACCAATGAAAAACAGAAAAATCAGTGTATTCAAACACAATACACATTCATCCACTAAGACATGACGTTCAAAGTCAGTAAATATGTATTTCTTGTATTATCGTCCGCATTGTCCCGTCTTTATTGTTACAGTCTCATCGCTGGATGTGTTTAAAACAACACAAGATATAGCTTTTGTTCGCATTAAAACAAACTGAGCAATAACACCGCGCCGCTGTGTGCTTGCGTTTTATATTCAGGCGCATACAATTTTTACTAAATCGGATCACTGGTTCCATTTTTCCTTGCCTCTTTTCAAACGTTTATTGAGGTTGTTATTAAGCGCGTACTTGTTTTGGTTAGTATTATGGTTAAGTCGATTCTATTTGTCTTCTGAATTTAAATAATCTTACGTTTAATATAAAGTTTGTTGTTATAATATTATGTAGTTTTAGATATAATTATATTAAAAGATTTATTAAGTAATTATTTATTTATTTATTTATTTATTTATTTAAAAAAGGCTTACCAACTAGATACATAATTTTTGTTCAAACAATTCAAAATTAACTTATAATAAACATTAGTATTTACGTATCTAAATTACAGGTAGGCACCGCTTTAACAATTTTTCATAAAAAATTAAATTATAAATTGAAACCAAAAAGTAAAAACTTAAATTTTATACAATTTGTTTAATGTTTTAACAATATGCTTTTTGAACGAGCTTAGTTTTGAAAAATAAATATCTGTGTTATGATCAACTGTAAATATTCTATTATATAATTTTAAAATAAGTTGTAACGGGGAGTTCGAACCATATCTATTTTTTGAGAATTTTGTGTACATAGGGCAAAAAGTACTTAGCCGACAATTATAGATAGGCACCGAGAGACCAATTTGCGACAACAGTGATGGACAGTCTATCTCATTGTTCAATAATTTATGTAGGCATATTAGCTGTGACGCGCTTCTGCGCGCTTCCAAAGACTCCATTTTAAAAAAGTTTAGCTTTTCGCTATAATTTGTAAGAATATTGTTTTTGGTGATATAACTTAATCTATTAATAAATTTTTTCTGTACTGATTCAATACGAGTAATATATTTTTTATAGTAAGGACACCAGACAACTGAATTGTATTCAAGGTTGGACCTTACAAGAGAATTATAAAGTATTTTCATAGCGAGAGTAGATTTAAAATCCTGTGTATTACGAAAAATAAAACCTAGCATTTTAAAACTTTTGCGAACCACCAGATCTATATGTGTATCAAATCTGCATTCCTCATCCAATGTAATACCTAAGTCTTTAAGATTGTACTTTTGATTAATAGCAATATCATCAATTTTATAAGTTGTTTTGAATCTAACATGTTTTCTGGAAAGTTTTATAAAATTACATTTACTTCCATTCAGTTGCATTAGGTTATTCTTACACCAGAGAGATACTCGATTTATATCATCCTGCAGTTTTTGTTGGTCTTGAGAGCAATTTACCGATCTGAAAAGTTTCAAGTCGTCCGCATAAACCTCATATTCAGATTCCAAGATAACATTTGTAATGTCGTTAATAAATAATGTAAACAATAATGGGCCTAGATGGGAGCCTTGGGGAACTCCGGATAACTGATAGTATTCTTTAGACTGATATCCGCTAAGCCTAACTGTTTGTGGTCTAAGGTATAAGTAAGACTGCAACCAGAGTAAAACCTGTTCTGAAAGATAAAAAGTGTCCCTAAGTTTTTTTATTAGCAGATGGTGATTCACTGTATCAAAGGCCTTACTGAAATCAGTGTAGATTGCGTCGACCTCATTACCGTTACTTATTTTTGTTATTACTGAGTTAGTGAAACTTAGCAAGTTGGTAAGTGTCGAACGTTTTTTTGTGAAACCATGCTGGTTCACAGAAATAAGACTCTTGGTGTGCCACGATATGTAACCATAAACGAAAGACTCAAAAATCTTCGCGGGTATCGATAACAACGTAATAGGCCGATAATTTTTTACTTCACACTTATCCCCCTGTTTAAAAATTGGCACTATCAAACCTTTTTTCCAAAAAGTTGGAAATATTCCGCTGTTTAGAGACTTATTATAAATTATAGATAGAGGAACTGACAATTCCGTTGCACATCTTTTGTAAAATACCGTACTGATACCGTCATAACCCGAACCTTTATTAATATCGAGTAATTGTAATTTACGCTTGACCTCCCGTTCATTAATATTTATGTTATTACGAGCACACATAGTTAAAGATGAAAGTACGTTTTGTGACGACGAGGATGACGATGATTGACTGTATACCGAAGAAAAATGTTCAACAAATAAGTTTGCTATTTCATTACCATCATTTGCTGATTTATCATTAAGTACCATAACAGATGGAAAGTTGCAGGCATGACTCCTCTTAGATTTTATGTAGGTCCAAAAGGTTTTAGGATTTTGTAATATATCGCCCTGTATTTTAGTTATATAATCTTCATAAGACTTATCTAATATAATGCGAGTTCTATTTTTTAACAAATTATACTGCAGTTTATCCATTTCGTTTTTATATATTTTATAGCGTTTACGATATTTTTCTTTTTCACCTAGCAATTTAATAAGCCTATTTGTGAACCAGGGAGGATACTTAGAGTTGCGCCTTTGCTTAAGTGGAACGTATTGCTTTATTAAATTTCGCAAGATAGAATAAAATTCGGAAACCATAGTATTTCACAGATAGATCATGCTTAATATTATCATATTTTCCATTGAAAAAATTGAATATGTCATTCCGTTCTGTGACGTTGTGTTTTAGGTAAAGAGGTGTTTCCAAACTAACATTTATGATTAGAGGGGGATGATATTTATCAACTATGGATATGGGCTCCAATGCTTCCGTGACTATGACATTATTTAAATTTGATAATACCAGATCTAATATTCTATTATTACAGTTAACAATGGCATTATATTGTTTATTGTTACAGAAAGCCATGAAGTCAATAAGTGAAACTGCAATCGGGTTATTACAATTATGTGGACACAAAAAATTGTCGTAATGTTCTTTTCTAATCCAACTTAAATTACTACCCATATTAAAGTCACCAACAATCAGGTGGTTTACCGACTGATTAGCAGCAATGGAAGATTTATTTAAAAAGTTTTCTAGAACCGCACTATTGATGGGGGGAGGAATATAGACCGCACATAAACTAATTCTCTGCAATCCATTTGTAGTAGGAAATTCTATTGCTACCCATAAATCCTAAGCAGTACTTTCAAAATTAGTCATTCTAAAGGATTTCACTGATTTATGCACGGCAATGAGTACTCCACCACCCTCTTTATCCCTAAATAATGAGTTAGACTGTCTATCCCTTCTGTAAATTTCATAACGATTATTAAGTATTTCTCCATCAAATATATTATGGTTAAGCCATGTTTCAGTCAATACTATTATTAAGTAGTTATTTGCCAGTACGTTTTTGTGAATCTCAAGTAGCTTAGTTCTCATTCCCCTGATGTTTTGGTAATAAATACTTGGTTCAATTTGTTTTTTAATGTTTCGAACTCGATTCATAATACAAAATAAAAAAAAAAATACAAAAGATATACTAGAGCAAAATAAAAATTAGGTTGTATCTCAATTTGGAAAAAAAATATAATTATAATTAATCACCGAATTATTTGAGTAGCTGTTGAAGGTGATCAATACTTAGGATATTCCTTGCAGGACTTGCCTCCTCTTTACGAATAAAAATTTTCCCGTTTCGCACCCAAACAAATTTATAACCGTTCCTTTTAGCCTGTTTACGTGTTTCAGCATGCAGATGTTTGTTTGCCAGTGTCAGATGTTCATTTACGTATACTGGTGATTCAGGACCGGATATGGCCAGAAGAGATGATGATAGTTTTTTGTCTTTGTGGGATTTATTGTAATTAATGACAGCTGCAAGGAAATTATCCCGGATGAACTTGTTAGGAAACTGACATACAAGATTTCTTGGTTTCTTGGATTCTCTATTAGACTTAGCAACTCTCGTGGCAATTAATATATCTCTTGGCGATGAAAGGTTATATCCAACTACGTTACAGATTTGTTCAACAATTTTGATCGTGTTCTCGTTTTTGTGTTCCGGAATACCAACTATTTCTACGTTGCTTTGCCGTGCAAATTGTTCCATAGACGATATTCGGTAATGTAAATCATTTAATGTTGTGCTTAAAGTGTCTTTTTCAGCGCGGAGAGAGACTATTTCGTCTGTTTTTGAATTGACAACGTCTAGTAATTCGTCGTATTGGTTATGAAGCAATGTTGTAGTTTCCTCTAGAAGTTGCACTTGTTGTTTAATCGGTTCTAATTCACAAATCAAAACTTCTCGAATAATGCCTGGTAACTCCTTTCGAATAGCGTCAATAATCTTTTCCTCAATTTTGCTTATAATATTTGGCGGGAGAATATTTGAATCTTGCGCGTTGTTAATAGCCTGAGTTACAAGAGCTGTAGTAGTGTTACCGACTTTCGTATTTGGAGAACAAATCGGGCATACCCACTGGGATCTTGGCCTAGAATCGCTTCGCTGACTAACACAGTCGTTATGATAATGTTTTCCACATTTTATACATTTGAGCCTTTTTTGCGTTACAAGTATTGTTATTAAACACTTAGCGCATTCTAAAGGCATAATGAGAATATAAATTAAAAATTAAAATTCTTATATGACCGATGAATTATAAATATTAAGTAAAAAAAATACTAAATATCTACGCATTTTTTTTCGTTAAGTACAAAAATTCGGTGTGAAATAAAATAGCTGTAAATATTTCATTCAAATAGTCAGAAATATTGATCGCAAATTTTCAGTACGATCCTTTTCAGTCTTGTTTGTATATTATAGTATAATATCATTGAGTACGATGATTAAAATTGATATTTATTTACATTATTAACATCGTAATTATACATAATAAGTTATTTTAAAAATGTATATAAATTATGAAAATGTATACGTATTACATGAAAATCGGACATTTTATTCAAACTTTTGCTCCGCAATTAATATAAATGCTAAATGAGTTTATGAGGGAACTTAAATTCTACGAAGGATTCACATAGGTCGGTAAATTACGGATTTTTTGTATCTCATTGTAGCATTTATAAATTTAATGAAATGAATGAAATAAATTTATTCTTTTATATGAAGCAATATAACAATATTGAAATGAAACAGTTTATATATTGCACTTGTACTCTACGTGGAATTATAAAGCGAGTTCGATACCCGTGTGCGTAGCGAATTCAAGTATTTATTCAGGATAATAAAAAGTGAGGTTACACTGTTCCCCTTTAAATGACCTTATAAAACGCGGATACAAGTTTAATCGTTCGAGAAACATCGATAAACGAATCGATTTAAGTTTGCTTCTTAGATGATTCGGAAAACGAAACTTTAAATTGCTGGGGCAATTTGGAAACGACGTTTCACCTGCGCGACTTTTATTAGTTCCAGGGAGTGGTTGTAATTGAGGCAAATAATTTCCTATAATGAACACAGAATACAAACACAGTTGACAGATATATACGTACAAAGGGCCATAGGAATATAATCTGTAACACATTACCATATACGTATTACGATATACATATAATGGTCCTGTAGTCTGTACTTATGTACGAAGATTTGAATACAGTAAATGATACTGTTCGGCCGACCATTTTTTGGTCTAATATGTAGTTGACAGCAATTTTATATTCCTATTAATATTACAATTTCCATTGCCACTCGCGGACTTTAATCTGTATAGTGCAACGCACTATAATGGTTTATTAATAATACAATAAGATACATATTATCTATGTCAGAAAGTTCATTAACACGTATACGTTTAGATAAAATGACATTGTCCTATATCCTACACCGTTAGATAAAAGAACATTATTGTATAACACAGCTCAACAAAAAAACAATTTTTTTTTGTTGCCCTGGATA
>CAJQZM010034871.1:0-24291 GCA_907164665.1 Colias nastes
TTTTTTTAGATATGTATATTAAGAATCTAAGAAGAAAAACGGTTATAACTAGAGTTAATTTTCGGTATTAAAAGGGAATTCTACCCGATTCAGGCCTTAAATAGTAGCCATTAAAAATCCTTAAGGTACACGTATCGTAATATTTACGAGCTCTTCATTACCACAACAGTAAGGCTAAGTATTTGTATGCGGACGGTTATCCATCAAGTTATGTGTAGTCATCGTCCGTTCCAGCAATGTTAAGTTTCGCAAGTGTTAGGCTTGGTAAACACGAGCGGATAAGACGCGCCGCTTAAAGGATATGCACGTTATTTGAGTTAAAATGGGTCGTAAGTACAACTACGAGTACCTATTATACGCTCAAGCGTCAGTTACAAAAAACTACATGTACTAAAATATCGTCGTTGAACGTATGGTTTGGTATTTTTTTTGCAAAATAAAGAGGACCAAGTACACCGTTAAGTTCATGCTCTACGCATGATTCACAGCACACATTGTTATAAATTTTTAGAGAGACTTTACAAGCTTCATCCCTTCAGCTCTTGATTCAGCATTAAAACAGCTAATCGAGAGCAAAGATATTGTTTTGCCTCCATTTCACTTGACACACTTGACGCAATAAAAAAATCATATTCCTCAAACAGCATCTTCCCTTCATATTACTTTAAAAAAATTCACAAAAATTAATTGTGGCACGAAACATTCATGCTTCTTTCGGATTCATAACCATATCATCTCATCAGTAACACCGTTTGAAAGCTTGTTGTTACTCAGCCTAAACTAAAATCGCCATTGATACAAGTGTAATGTCGGCCATTTTGATGTCAATGTCACCGCTGGGAGAGTTATTCCCTTTGTTCATAATTACGTCAATACGATTACAGTTAAATAACAATAAGTCTATATTTGATAAGAATTTAGCCCCCGTTTGCGTGGGAAATAATAACTGGTCTGAGAATCGAGATAAACCCTGAAATGCGTAATCTTAATTAATTATAGCAAATATCGTAATGCAAGGTAATAATTATGGAAATGAATTAAATTCAAATTTTAGATACTATTAAGGACACGGACACTATAGTACCCGGAAAAGTAACAACTAACAACCATGATGTCGTTAAGAAAAAGGGTCTTCAACTACCTATATACAAAATTGATAGATAATCGGTTCAGTAGTTTTTACGTGAAAGAAGAACAAACATCCATCCATCCATAGGTACTTACAAACTTTCGCGTTTCTAATAATAGTAGGATAATTATGCTACTTAAATGAACGAAAAGAAAAAGAAAAGCGCTCAATTGGCGGCCTTATCACTATGCAGTGATCTCTGCCAGGCAAGCATGGAGCAAGGTAAAAAAACGAAATCTCTTTTGAAATACATTTTTTTAATGTACAAATAGTTGAAAAATATTCTCAACTAAGGTCCTATGTTTTTCAAGCTTGATGTTTCCATTTAATTTCGAAGGTCGAGAGGTTCAGGATGTTCACACGGTTTACTGATTTTAGACTTGTAACCTTACAGATGGTACTGTTTTACCAATAAATATGCATTGAGGTTAATAAATATCACAAAAGGTCAAGAGGATGTAGAGTCAGTAGCGTTGAGGATTATTTTATTAGATTATTTAAGTCATTTATAAATTGTAATGGGTAATGTGAGTTTCCGAGTACGTGATAATCTGGCCAATTAAATAATTTTAATCAGGAATTTCTAATTAATCTCAAGCTTTTAGGGAACTAAAAATAAAGGATTTTTTCATATCTATTCTACAAAGTCTGCAGCTAACAAAGAAATCCTACTAATATTATAAATGCGAAAGTTTGTTAGGATTTTTGGATGGATGGATGTTTGTTACTCTTTAACGCAAATACTACTCAACCGATTACAATGAAATTTGGTATGTGGGTAGCTGAAGACCCAGAATAAGACATAGGATTTTTATCCCGGAAATCCCATAGGAACTACATATACCGGTTTTTCTTTGAAAGCGCGGGCGAAGCCACGGGCGGAAACATAGTATAGCATAAAATAATCTTATAGAATTAGAACTAAGATTTTCAAAGCAACCACACTTCAAAGGTCAATAAAAAGATGTCCTTAGTATTTATCAAGTGTAATTAATAAATATTTAATGTGTTATTATGAGCAATGCCGGATAATGGCATAACCGGTGCCCAGTGAATCAATTATAAGGGAATGTATGAAGACATTAAATCTTATGATGAACCAACCCGTTAGATGAAGTTAGGTAAGGTTAGGATTGGATGG
The DNA here is from genome assembly GCA_907164665.1 of Colias nastes. NCBI lineage: Eukaryota > Metazoa > Arthropoda > Insecta > Lepidoptera > Pieridae > Colias > Colias nastes. The sequence continues at coordinate 2,271 of CAJQZM010034871.1, forward strand.
GTGCTTAGAATTTTACTATATATGCTATTAAATTCTAATGTGAGTGTATAATGTTATAGAGTCGATTATGTTGTAAAATCTACCGTTTGTAAGCTAGCTGCTCCACGCGGTTTCACCCCCGTGGCTCCACTCCTGATGGTCGTAGCGTGATGATATATAGCCTATAACCTTCCTCGATAAATGGGCTATCTAACACCGAAAGAATTTTTCAAATCGAATCAGTAGTTCCCGAGATTAGCGCGTTCAAACAAACAAACAAACAAACAAACTCTTCAGCTTTATAATATTACTAGCTTTCCGCCCGCGGCTTCGCCCGCTTTATCTAAAACATAATAAATTATATACTAAAACCTTCCTCTTGAATCACTCTATCTATTACAAAAAACCGCATCAAAATTCGTTGCGTAGTTTTAAAGATTTAAGCATACATAGGGACATAGGGACATAGGGACAGAAAAAGCGACTTTGTTTTATACTATGTAGTGATAGTGATAGTATATAGTATAGATTATGCAAATAATATTATAATACTGTGATTATGCCGTGGGTCCACGAGTTCAAATAAAAATGTCTCAAGCTGGTTTTTCTATTATTTTATTCCATAAAGAAGGCGATCAGAGAAACAAATGCAGTACATTTACCAACACGGCAAGGCAAAAGGCATTCTTTAGCATTGTTTTTATTGTGTTTCCAATCCCCTATGGGTACTTTTTTAATCTCAACGAACAATCCAGCCCCCAAGAGACGAGTCTACATAATGTGTTTTACCATTATATGCTATTCTTAGCGTACTTCGATCATTACGAACATTCATTATCCTTTTTTAAACTTTATTTTGTACAGGCTCATCACTATTGTCATTTTTTTGTTGTATGTACGAATAGCGACTCAAAAAATGAAGAAATTAAGTACGCATTTGAAATTTGAATAATTTTAAAGAATAGAAAAACAAATTGTAGAACTTATTTACACATTTTAAATTGAATAATTTTAAAGAATAGAAAAAAATCGATCTTGTAGCGGGATTCAACGCGGGACCTAAATCATCGCCTTACGTGACGTGAGGGTATTGCCATGACGCGATCTTGAAAAATTCACTTCAAAAACTTTATTTTTAAAGCATCACTAACAAAATGCTTTTAACTAAGACAAAAATAACTAACCTTAATTCCTTTAGCTTCTCAGCAGCTAACACAGACGCGTAGCCGTACCGGGAGAACTTCGCCAGGTCTTCAGAAGGTGCATTGAAGGCAGCTACATAGCGAGCCGGGCTTTTGTCGTCCAACCATAAACCTATAAACAATAATGTTAAAGAAAAGTCAATTAGTATGATGAATTAGCTGTAAATATAAGATAATTGGCACAGAATCTACAGGGTGATCTTTGAATGGAAGAAAGACAAATAATTAGATCCCAGTAGATATGAGTCAAAAGGCTATAACTTGAATAATTTTCAAGATATAAAAAAAAAACAATTTTACAGAAAGTATCTGAAAATATATCCAAGATCTTAAAAAACTTTCATTTAAAAAAAAAGTATTAACTTACCCATGGAATACAATTTCGGTTCCAAAACGTCGTATAGTTCATTTGACTTCTGTAAACCATATTCAGCAGCTTCAAGAATATCTTTAAATCCTTCCGAAGAATCATTAGTATTAGTTGCTTCCGTTACGAGATCATAATCATCATTTTGTAAATAATAATAGTCATCATCATCATCAACTGTTGCATTTAAATTTTTAACTTTCTCTACATCTTCTGTGGTCTGTGTTAAATTATCCTTATCACAGTATTTCACTACTACAGTAGATGTATTTTTCGTTTCACTAAAAGAATGATTCTTGTTTTCATTTCTCTCTATAATAGTTATACTATGTAGTTGTTTATTAGCAGACGAATTAAACAGTGGCATAATGTGTTTTAAAACTTCCAATATATTGTTGTTAGAAGCATTAGCTACATTTGTGTTATTCGGTTCAATAGTAAGTATTTCAACATACTGTGAATCACTTTCTGTATTCGTTTCATTGTGTACATCACTGTTTAGCGAATTATTAACATTTTCTGTAATTTGCGAATCTATTCTTTCTTCGATACCGCTCCTTACTTGATTAAGAATTTGTAGACCACTCACTGTCTTCGTTACATTATCAAAGTGGTAGTTTATATCAGTTTCATTGAGCATAATTGCTTCATTTAATTTAGCATCATCCATGTCTTTAGACACATTTTCCTTTATCCTCTTGATTGACTCAATAATACTATTAACTAGTTCTTCTTGTATTTGTTTATTTGAATCATTATTTTCTAAATTATCAATAACATCAAGGAAGAGCTTTGTTGTTTCATCATTTGTGTTGGAATTAGGGCTTGTTTTGTTGTGTATTTTGAATATATCTTCTATAAATCTTGTGAAGGGGCAGTTATGAGTAGTGTTTTCTATGGTAGCACTATTTTGTGCATATACAGCATTTATAAAGTTTACTATAACTACCGTGATTATAATTCGTCTGGAACAAAAAGGAGTTAATAGAACATTGGATAGTGAAAACGTAGTTATATTATTTACTTGTTTTATGATATAAACCGATTATTTTATTAAATTCAAGTAATTAACGCGTGTAGCGGTATTAGGTATCTAAGGTACATAATTATAGTAGTATCATAAAGATATAAGTTATATAAATACTCATAAAAGCCTATCCTATCAACTAGGTAGCAACTAGCAACATTGTTAGATACAGACCAGTATTACAAACATTACAAATGATTTCAGCCACCGGCTATCACGGACTTTCTTCGGAGTTTCGAGAGGAAATTGTGGCTATTAAATTAATAGCTTGTTTTACTTGTAATGCTGGTTCTATTTTAAATCCATACGATAAAGATGATTTGTGAGAATATTGTGTACTTAAAATTGTTTGAAGGTGAATCTTTTATTATAGGTACCTATTGGCTAAATTTTCTCTAAATTTTGAACGTTTGAATACTGTTGTATTATTTATCGCAAAAACAGTTAAAGGGATAACGAAGCCTCCGCAAAAAGCTAGTCCATATAACATTATTATTGTAAATTGTAATACTGTGATATTATAAAGATAAGTATTTTTTTAGGCATAACCGAATATTATGAAAGAGTATTAAACATAAGCCAACGAAATTATTCTACTTTTTCAGTACATATTTTGGAATTACAATCCAATACCATTTAAAAGTTAGGTAATAAAATATTAATATTAACTACTCATCTCTTTGTTTATTAACATTATATCGAACTTATTATAATAACGAGACAATAACAAAATAGGTACGATGAAGTTTTACAAATCATGAAAAACAAAGTAACTCATGTTGAAAAGGAATAGGTACAATTTACTAATAAGTTATAAAATGTCTATTTGAAAATTCAATCAAAACACTTACAAGAAAATATATTTTAATCGCCCTCGCCTCGTTCTTAAAAGTGATAATATTTGCAAATAATATTAAATAGGTTTCGAGAATTTTAAATTTAGAAAATGTGAAAAAAAAATATTTTGACATATTATTTTTTTTTATTATCGTTATTACCAGAATTATTATCAGATTTAAATTAATTATTTTAAATACTTAACAATAAATATATTTATGTCTGTTTATTTAAAATACATACTACAACGTAAACGTTTTCTCCTAGGAAGTCCTTATTTAGATGTTGACGCAAAGAAAAAGAAAGTATTGGATAATGAGATAGCTTTATTTGTAAGTTAGCATAGTTTAAAGACACGTAAAAGGTATACTTATTACGAAATAGACCCAGTTTTTAATCTCGTGATACCGGTAATTTAATTAATTATATGTAACGGCTGTTTAGCTGATTTCCATAGACTAATATCAGCTGTCAAACCAGAATTGGCGGCAATTTTAGTTGAGTCATTGTTTGTACAAACTTGGTTATTAATAAAAGCAATTATCTTATTTTTAAACAACAATGTCTTCGCTATTTTTAAAGTTAACAATAACAACAGTTTTGTGTATAAATGCAAGATTGATTACAAAATATATCATTGTTCTTTTGTATTACAAATTAGCTGTCAAACTGACAATCTAGTCAGTAACAGATAATAACTAACCTCAACAGTTCCATATTCAAATTCGAACTATAACATCACATGAACTTGGAGAACACAATAAGAATTTTCAAATGCCGTTCTGAAATCTGGCTCGAATGTCACTGATCGCGTATCGAACTGGTTTAAAAAAATAACTGTTCCCGGTGGAAATAAATCGATTTCTGGTTCGTATTTATTGCATCGATGTTATTTATTCGATTTTTAAATCGATGTTCCCGATATCGGGTTGACCGGGAGAGGCACGAGGTAGGACTAATGGTTACATAATGTCGGATGGAAGAAGTACTGTTATGAGACCTCAGTGAGAACGATGATCTCGGGTTTGCGTGCTTGTTTTGTAGCGAAATGGTCTCTTGGCCGTGTGTTACACCGTACACCGATTTTCGATACATGGATGTTGATTAGTTTTTTGTTGTGCTCTGTAATGACATGGCATGTGTCTATTTATAATGGGAAACAAATTGAATTTACTGATTTAATATGGTTTTTGTATAGTTTACGAATACGATGAAGTTTTATTCGTAATAGCTGTTTTTTTTAATATTATAATGATATTATTATATACCAGCAACAAGCCAGCAACCTATTTAAAGTGTAATTCTGATTTACCTAATTTAGTCTACTGTACGAAATTAGAAAATAAAAGAAAAATCTTTTCTTCTCACTCACGGTAATCAACGACATCTTCCTGCCATTATCAAGGTAAGAAGTTCTATTTTTTTCGGTGACATTGTGTACAAAAACAACAATACTTACACATCGGTGTGAGCGTCAGTCTCACACTCCTAAATCATTAGATATCGTCGGACATAATTCGATGTCCGGTTAAAGACCTCTGACAAAAAAATAATGAAAAAAAAAAACACAATCGCAATTATTTCCATTTTGTTCTTCTCGAAGTTGGGAACTCGAATAGAGGCTGGATTCGAATTACATTCGGATTGTCGTGATAACACGCGTGACGTTAAATGCTTTTTAATTATTTGGAATAGGTTTTTTGTTGAACCAAATGATATTGGGGTTCCTTAATTCGACTGTTATGTGCTGTACTGTGTGACCTGGGTATCGGAGACAGAGTTGTTTGTGGGTTTTCAGGTAAACAGGTGTACTTTTGCGAGGCCTTTTTTACCTCCATGCTGTGAACATGTTGTCTTTTATAACTCACTCAGGCTTTGAATCTAAATGGATATAGAAGATTTTTGTAAACCTTTAAAAATAAAACAGCTTTAGATTAGATGAACTTTAGAAAATTTGCAATATTGTTATTTTCTGCAGAACGATACGGTAAAATATGATCTATGTAATTGTCTTTACACAATCGATATCGATATCATTATACTAATACCACAGTATTACAATATTATTTAGGAAATATGGTAATACTGTGCTAATACTATTATTTGTTTTACAGGACAATTCCTATTGGATATTTTGAAACACAAATAGTCGGGTGTTCATTCCGACATAACGTTATAGACTGAGTTACGCCAGATAATGTAAAATATTCAAATACCCTCAAATACTGTAATTATTGTCAACACTATCTATGAAAGATGAACTGAGTTTTTTTTAATCTCCATTAATTATAATCAAACTCAAAATGTGTCATCAATCATGTAAACTTTTATCAGCTTTTATAAATGGTATTTATAATTTAACTACTGTCTACTATTATTATAGCTTACCAACACGTTTTATTTTGATTTACTACTGCATTATACTTGTACAGACCTACGGAATCCAGAATTCTTACAGCGTTAATAATTTATTTGGCTTCTTTGTAAAGCCGCTATATTAAATTTAGTCTTTTCATATTATCTAATAAAGAACCGTAAAACGTGTCTTTGAGTATTTTTCTTTTATATTATTAGCTTAATATTGGGACTTTAATATCGCCATTTCTATCGCTGTAAATATCTATTTTAAACAAGGCTCAAAAATAATGTTGCAATTTTCTTAAAAATTACCTACGTTTGAAAAGTTCTTCAAGAATATAATATAATGTACCTAGTAATCGAAATATAGGATTGTAAAATGTTTTGGTTTGAAAATTTATCCTTAAGGATTTAAAGGTTGTGTACCTCTTTATACAGGTGTTCAATTCATTACATTTTCTGAATTATGAGGTTAAACAAATAAGCTTATAACGACAATGACCTTTATTGAAATTTGTAAATAAACAAATAAAAATGTTTTAAATTGAATTATTTGAATACCTAGGTATTTAATCCTACTATGTAATATTATAAATGCGAAAGTTTGTGAGGATGTATGTGTGTGTGTGTGTGTGTTTGTTACTCTTTCACGCAAATACTACTGAACCGATTACAATGAAATTTAGCACAGATATAGAGGGTAACTTGGATTAACACATAGGATAGGTTTCATCCCGGAAATCCCACGGGAACGGGAACTATGCGAGTTTTTCTTTCAAAACGCGGGCGAAGCCGCGGGCGGAAAGCTAAGCGCCAATAGGTAATAGCTTTTGGTTATTTTTTCTGTGATTAAATTTTTGATTAAATAAACGATGATGTAAGATTAACGAATCAAAAATAAACATTAGCACAAACAATATGAAACAATAGGTAATATATTATCTGAGACAAATTAGCTTTACAAATTAGAAACCTACAAAGCCTACCTACAATATGTAAGGTTCTTTAATTGCCTCTAAAATATTGATGATAATTATTGAAGAAAGCCTTACGTCATATTACATAGGCCGTGTTATGTAGGTACTTGCTAGTGCAGTCACGTAGATCGTGCAATATCACCTTGATAACACCATTATCAAAGTCGAATTAACCTACATAACATTCAATGAATATGTCAGTTTGTTTGGTAACGCGCCATTTTGTACCTACTTTTTGGTTTCTATGACAACCAGAGTACGAGTATACATTAATTAATATTACAAGACGTAATCTACTAAACTTTTCTATGTACAAAAGAGCTCATAGACATTAATTCTACCACCTAAAAGTAACAATGATATGACTTTTCTTTTGGAAAATTCAAAACTTTCCGTAGATATTATATTCCACAGCATGATCTAATCTAAAATGTACTTATGTATGATCTAATCTAAAATGTACACAATGGGTTTGTGTGTCTGTCACTAGATTTTTGAAGTGAAACTTCTTTATCGGGGTTGGAAAAAAATTTAGTGTAACATTTTTTCGTTACGCGTGACATTTTTCCGTTACGCGCCATCTTTTTCTTATCCCTACCACGCGTGATTCGACGTATTTCTGTAAAGTTGCATATAGTAAATTATTTTTTGAAAAATAAGGTCATAAAAAAGTTTCACTTCTTACGTGTGTACACTAGTACACGCACACATTTTTTTTATTAGATAGTTACATTGCCAAATAAAAAGATGGATTGGTAGCCAATGACATTTACATAATATCTATACCTACATAGTATCATTGTTGGTAGCCATATCACTAAGCACCTACTTAGGTATAAGAGTAAATTGATATTATCTATGATAATTAGGGAAATTGAAAGAATGAAGCAAAATAATTTCAATTTTATTATAAAAGTACAAAAATGATAAACTTAACTAATGTATTATGACTTACATTACGATAATTCTAAAATACATCTAGTCTACCTGTTTAACGTAAATATATTTTATTGAATAGAATAAATTCGTCACTCTTCAACAATTTGATTAGGTAAATGATATAAAAAATAAGTTTCATATTATTATACCATACATTCCAAACAGTTTACAGTAGGTATACATTTATTAATAATAATTAAACATAGAGCTCATAAAATGTCTATCTATGATTTAAAAAAAGGAATTGGAATTTTGAGGAGAAAGTTTTTTTTTAATATTGCATTGGAGAATCGTTAACTACCTAAGTACTTTATAATAATTATTTGCATTTTGCTCTCGTTGTCGTTGTAATGGAATAAAATATTTAACAGTATTAAACATGCAATTCAGCGTAACGTTATATTAAAAATAATATCTATTATTTTTATACTAGATAAATTGTAACAATCTATTTAAGTTGTCAATAAAATTCTTTTCCGAGATCATATCCTTAGCTTCCATTTGTATCTTTGTATCACATGTGCATAATCTGAAAAAAAAAAACAATTTATTATATTAAGCATGTAATCGTAGAGTAATATGTAGGTATTAAGAATAGCGCCACTTACAATAACTGTATAAACTAAAGAATTAATAATAGCGCCATCTATGAATTTTATGCGGAACTACTATCTGTTTTCTTTTTAATTATTTTTGACCAATTACAATAATCATTAATCTTAAATGTTATTAAAAATAAATTAACATTATATTTATGATTTATAGCATGTTATATTATATACAATTTGGAATATTATAAATTTTTAATTATAAATATTTAACATTTTGAAATCAGCGCCATCTATCAAAAATCTGTTGAACTACGTCGCATAAAAGTGAGTTACAGTTGTCCATACCCTTTGTCAGATGTCGCTAGTGCTTCCGCCGCTCATCCCGCCCGGTCTTCTCCTGCCGCTTGAGGTCATTGATCGACGTCACGCTGCCGAAAAGCACTTTCGCCGTCACTTGCTGGAAATGTACGTATTACCAGTTAGATGATACAAGATTGATAGAACACGGCACAGTGTGATTTGTATGGAAATGAAGATTTGTTTTTCCGATCAGAGAACGCAGCGGCTTGAGATACAAGTCCAATTTCGTGTTAAAATTGATGGTAGGTATAGCTACTAAGTATATCGTATAATATATAGGGTGCTATAGAAAAATGTTATTGTTCAATCATATTTTTTCGATTCAATGTCTGTGGGGTCAATATCTGTCAATGTCGTTACCAATTATCTTGAAAACATAGACATTAATTATGAGCCTAGAAGTGCGTGTCATTATTTGCAAATTGTTATTGCCAGACCCGAAAATTAATTATATCTTACTAATGATCTTACAAGCGCCTAAGATAAGTATCATAATATTAGAGTCCCTTAGGAATTCCGAGGATTGAGGAAACATTCTCATGCAAAGGCCTCTAATAATTTATACATAATTTAATCTTTCAAGTATCTACACAATAGCTTATTATACTATAAATATTTAATCAATTACTTATCTTATTAGACATAATATTAAGTTTATTAGTTTGATCATAAATGCTTTTCGATCCAAATATAGAAAACAAGAAATAAAAAAAAGACAAACACACAAAGACAAACTACAATCTAACACGAAATATTAAAAATAAAGACAACACAAATTATATTCCATTTATGAGAAGCAGGTCAATTCGATCTAATGAAAATATTATATTAAAATATCCATTCCCGTACATTCACGCAAGTTCTCATTAAATTTTAATTAAAGGAAAAAGTGAATAAAATAGCGACCTATTTGAAATAAAAGCTCGTATAAATTGGACGGCAAACCGCAAATAATCTGACGTCATGTAAAGCCTACTTTCTCTGAATGCATCTATTGTTCCTTCTCCCTTGCTAATTGGCTGTAATGAGTTCTTGTGACCTTGTAATAACAATTTATTACAGTGGGATATAGGTAAAATAGACCCGTATGAATGGCAGGCTAGGTATCTAGAATTTTCATTATGAATTAAAAGGAACCTTTTGAATTTATTTCATTTTTTCTCATTGGAGAAAAACTGATTTAATTTCTAAATTGGTGAATTATCTGGATAGGTACTACGGAGGAGTCAGTGTACAAAATATAAAGTGTTTATCGTAGTATGAGCTTCCGCACGCGGCTTCACCTGCGTTTTCAATGAAAAACCCGCAAGTTTGCGTTCCCGTGGAATTTTCGGTATAAAACCTATCCTACGTGTTAATCCAAATTACCCTCTGTATGTGTACTAAATTTCATTGTAATCGGTTCAGTAGTATTTGCGTGAAAGAGTATCAAACATACATACACATACATCAGCTCAAACTTTCGCAATTATAATATTAGTAGGATAGGATAGGATAGGATAGCTTATAATTCCAATAATCGATATACAGAGGAAATAAATACCACTTAAACAAGTCTTATCTTTAGATATCTCATACAAATCAATGTAATAAAAGTTCCACTAATCCTGATTAATCTGGATTATATTTAGACTCATCGGGTCTTCATTTACAATTCAGTAGTTCTGGAGTACTGATCACTTAATGTCTTAATACCACGTACATTAGGTATATTATTTACTAGCTTCCGCCCGCGACTCCGTCCGCGCGGAAAAATTAAGAAAAAATAAGATTTATTTTTTTTCTACGTATTTTTTCGGGATAAAAAGTATCCTATTTTATGCCCAGGATAATAAGGTATAATTGCACCAAGTTTCATCGAAATCGAACCGTTAGTTTTCACGTGATGCCTTCACATACAGACAGACAGACAGACAGACAGACAGACAAAAATTTTTTTAATCACATATTTGGGTTTGGTATCGATCCAGTAACACCCTGCTATTATTTTATTTTTTCAATATTTTCAATGTACAGAATTGACCCTTCTACAGATTTATTATATGTATAGATTCATGTTACATTGATTACATTATATTACGATTATAGTACTTATATCTTTATATTTAGAAATTAAAGATTTTAACGGATTTTAAACGCGATTTATTCATTATATTAGGTAATATCCCGTCGTTTCGCACACTTTGCAGCGAGCGTGGTCACGGGGAGATTGAATAAATCGCGTTTAATATACGTTAAAATATTTAATTTCTACATGTTTAATACTCGCGTAAAATTAAACACTAGGATATCTTTATATTTTCTCATTTCCCAAATTGTACTGGCTTTCTTAAAGATCTAAGTTTCTAATCGCAAAAACCCAATTTAATCTCTATACTTATACAGTTATATCTACAAGATTATATTTGATATCATCAGCGGGAAAAGGAATTACGAGTGATCTAAAACAGCAATAAATATTGATTAAACCTCAGCCATGATGAATTGGCACAGGATCCCTTTGAAGGAAGTTATTTGCTGAGGCTTTTAAAGTCGCTCGTGTTATTCTTGTTTCATACTTTGTTATTATTAGATTATCGGAAGTTTCAAGCTTATTTGTGTTATTATCAAAATAGTACTCGTATTGTGCGCTTCATATTGTTTTAGGTATAAAAAGTAACTTTTGTACTGCTCCAAGGCTTGGTCTATATAATCTGTGTAGGTTGGGAAAACGGATAGATTTAAGTTAGTGCCGCATATACCTATTCAATATATTGTTATATATTGTTATTATAATATGTGTACCTAATACTAAATTGTGATTTTTTAAGTTATAGCGACAGCGGCCAGTATAATGCCTGGGTTAATATTAGCGAGTTTAATAGTCAATTCAGCAGGATATATTAAGCTGTGTAAGTAGGGCCGTAAATATTATAAGCTGCTATAATAATATCACCCTCATAATATTATATAATAATAAATGTTATAAAACATCAGAAGTCCGAGGTGTGCATGTATTGTATATATGCTGTAATAAAGGGAATTAGATCATCCATTGCCTACTATAAATATTTCTAATGTGCACAGATATGTAAAACAGAGACCTAATCCTGTCTAATTATAGAAACAAAAGCAATTTCGCGTCGATAAACATTAAAACTGGGCCGTAAAACCGATTTACTGTGACACACGGAAGGAAGCCATTCCGTGCCAATTGCCTAGAGTGCTTAAGAAAACAATACATATCGCTTGCATGTGACATAAAAGAAAATTCATTGGCCCATATACCCTTGGCAAATGTTCAGGGTTGCCAGTGAGCTCATTAGGGCTGCAATGAGTTCGTCGTAAACCTTAAAAGAAACGAAAATGTTCTGGGTAAGTAGTGTGAATACTTAGTGGTGTTTAGGAAGTTTCGATTACGTCAAATGTTGTTGTTTTGTTTTTACAGATCATATTGTGAATAGAGTAGTTAATTTTTTGGGTGTAATTATGAGCACGCGCACTTGGTTATTAAGTTAATAGCGTAGAAGTGGAAACTTTTGAGTTTTGAATTTAACTGGCCATAATGTATAATAATTTATACACACGGGTGCAAAGAAAACATTTTCGATTCAACCGAAAATATTTGTATGTGCCATATTAAATATTTGTATATACCATTAGCAGAAAAATGAATGTAATTAAATGAAGTTTGAATTGTAAGCATTCTAAAACTTGCAAAATTATAACCCTAGGCCATGGAATTTTTATTTTTATCATCAAAACAACATCGTTAACGCTTGTAAAGCGTTTATGTCAAGATATCAATGTGTGTGTTTCGTTTTTATATAGTTGTAAGTAGTTGTAAGTAGGTAGTTATAGTAATATTCACCATTTGTCACAGGCTTACAGTTGAAGTTATGATGGAGCTTTGTCGAATTCATATTAGTGTCATTTTTATCGACATTTAATTCCAAATTAGTGCAAGCTTAAGCAAAATCGACATATTTGGTATTGATAGTATGTAATAATCATATAATAAGTTGGAATATATTTACAGAACTTTTGTTATTGTTAATTAAATTAACTTCAAAAACAAAGCGTTTCTATGGGTATATATTTTTCGATTATAGAATCATGCAAGTATTATAAAAGGCATTTCCGTCTACAGAACCCTAAAACTTTAATATTATGCAATTAAAATTTCGCTTCAAAAAGGTGATTCAGCCATACCGGATCGTAATTGTAACAAAGTGTCGAAATGTGAGACAAAATTGGCGACTGTGTATGGTAATGGGAAAGGATCGATTTTTGGTAGCCTCGATTCGATTTTAAATCTACATTAAGGGGCCGTATCGATTTTAAGAGTGATTTTGACTTGTTTCTTTAATTCTTTAGGAGCTCGTTTAAAAAAAACTAACTACTATGTTATATGAAGGTAATGGTATAATTTAAAATTCTCTAGAATATTCGATTATATAGATCTGCCGTAACAACGTTTGCGCTCCCGTATATAATCGAAAATTCTAGAGAACTTTAAATTATTCCATTTCTTTCATAAAACATATAATATGTATTTTTTTTATTGCAAATTTTTAAGCATTAACCTATCATTTAGTGTGTATTTTTTATTTTTTTTAACTCTGTTGTAAGAACTAGAAATTCGACGCCATATACGCATAAAATTTCATCAAAGTAAGGCTATTTTAACTTAGATGTTCTTTGAATTTTTCAATAAAAGTACATAAATTGCCTCGAACATATTTTAGGATGTCTCAGTGTCTTTACTGTAGTATATTTTATAAGAAAACTTCTTCTATTAAATTCCGTGTAAAATACAAAGACACGAACGTCCCGCAAGGAAAAAATTAAAACACGCCTTAGGTTATTGGCTATTAAACAAACTGGACAATGAATATCAATAAATTGTCTCGAACGTATTTTAGATATTGAATGAATCTTTAATTTAAGATATCATCACACATTGTTACTAATTTAGTTTTGTTAAACGAGCTTCTAAAGAATTACAGAAACAAGTAAAAATCACTCTAAAATCGATAAGGACTCTTAATGCGTGAAGAGAAAACTTTTAAAATTTAACCAACGGTAAAAATAATGGGTTGTTTACCACTATTTTATAAATATAAATTTTATGCGAATATATTTTCAACTTAATTTTTTAGTTTTAACGGTTTTGAGCTTTGCACGTGTGTACCTAGTACCTACTTCATGATAGTGTTAGACGTAACTTTTGATTTAATATTTTAGTTGATGAATAGTTGTCATTATAGTTGTCACTATTTCCTGTCAAAACATGCTAGCTGTCGAATACTATAAAATGCCGCGTTCCTTTGACTCGTGGCGCATTCGTACGAATCGTGCCTGGGGGCTCGGACGTTGTTTATACGACGTTTGGCCCAACTACCTTCACTTTGCTAATAGTCGTTGATTTGCTGCGATTTGTTATCAACTACCTACATCAAATACGTAGCTGTGTAGAATCGCAGTACATTCTTATTACATTCAAACTAATATTTAAACCGGCCTCTTGTGTTATTTCTTATAATAGCATATTCCTATAACATTTTTCCTTCTTTATTTTTGTTTACAAGAAAGAGACGTTAATGTTCTCCAATAATTCCAGATTCCTGGTACATCTTTGGATATGTTTTATCGTCAATCTTACCTTAGTTTTGGCCAACGCATAGGAGTTTCCTGCCATACCCTGTTCGTTCAATAATATTCTAGTTTGATTTAAACGGACAATAGTCTCCTGCCCAGTTTCTTTTCAGAAATATTCTTGCCTTAATTTGTTCTGCTGTTCTAGAAGAGTTAAGCAGAGATATTCTATTTGTAAGTACAATGTTAACAATGGCCTTAACACTGGCGTCTGCGAGTCGCTCTACATTTTGTAATTATAACATGAAGTCGGCTATTATGTCAAAATCGAGATCAACCGGACCGGTTCCTTCTCGATCATTGAGCGGTAATTAAAGAAAAATCGTCGCTTTTGGGGTACCGTTGATAATAAATTTTGTAACTGTTTTTGCACTGTGCTCGAAAATACTTCAGAAGTCGAAGATATGGAATAGGTAAAGAAGTAGGTGCAACAGGAATCAATAATTATTAAGATTTATTTATCGACTTTGATGAAAATTATCCTAAATATCTTATGTTATCAGAAACTAGTAGACATACACCTACACACGGTTCGGTATCTATTATTGTCATAGATTTATTCATGTGAATATTTAAGTGTACCTAACTGTGTGACTCCTACGCGAAGAAATGGCCAGACCAATTTATATGGATTGTCGCGCCTACACTTCAATCGTCTCAATGAGTGGCTAATTACTTTATAGTATTGCATTTTAAATGAGAACATTCATGAGAGACATACTGCCAATAATTATTCTCCCTATCTTTAATAAGGAATTTAAGATTTCATTGGTATTTCAGGATAATATGTTCCTGGAATTTGCTCTTACTCATTCAGTCTCATAATTCCAACTAACAGTGTTAACTGATTATTAATTTTCACTTTTTGGTAGTTAAAACTTGAAAAAGCTATCTAAGTACCTTTAAGCAGAAGCGACAGACTACCACATGCTTCATTATATATTTCATTAAAAATAACTTCACCAACACGATTCAAACTCTACACGAACTTTAACAAAACTTTAAAAGTAATTATTCATGCAAACTTTTTAAGTGTTTATCAAGATCAAGCACAATGCAAAAAATTGATGTAAATTTTTACAATAGTTGATGAATGATCTTTTTCTCAAACTACCACCGATTCTGAAGGTTGCTTCTACTGAGAAGAATCGGCAAATAACTCAGATTCAGACTACACAGTACTATAGATATTTTTTTAATAGTTACCTGATAGTTGGAAACTAAAGTAAGTTGCTGCTGACGTTGGGCGGGTTAAAACTTATACCCCCGACTGCCGAAGCCGTGGGTGGGCATTCAATGAACGCGCTAGTCATTCAATCAATAGCAGATTCAACCAGATGAAGGTATATACAAATAAACATAATATGGAGATTTAATAGTTACCTGATAGTTTCCATTGCTGCTGACGTTTGGCGGGTTGTATCCCCGACTGCCGAAGCCTGGGGTGGGTCCACCATGATACAGGGTGTTGTTGTTCGCGTCACGCGTCGTTGCGGTGGCGTATGTTGACTTGCAGTTGTGGGACATGCTGTATAGCTGGAAAATATGATTGAGAATATTATACAGAGTGGTAATTTTCTATAGGCCCTGGAGAGAAAGTACTTAAAATACTGGAAATATTGAATTTTGCTGAAAGGAAACGTTTCTTTGTTTTTAAAAAGGAATTTCATTACAATTTTTTGACAATTTATTGCCATGATCGGGAATTGAACAAGGGATTAAGAGTTGGAATTATTATTAAGTTATTTTTGTTCTTGTTAGTTTTTAAAACAAATTTTAAGAATTCAATTGAAACTTCAATGCTTCGTTAGTTTGTTTCAGTCTACGAATAAACGTTAGGTATTTATTCGTGAGTTTCAGGTTTCATTTGTTAAAAAGTGGGATCAGCGGCGTTTAGCTTAGTACTTTAATATATTTTTAGTTTTCTACGTAAAACATCTCACTTACAAACAAACATATATCTGTTTAATTAAAAAATAGCTAAAGTAATTCCTACGTCTGTGTGTTTAACTCATTTATTTAAATTACATAAAATTTATTTATTATCAAATTACGAGGAAATACCGTGTCATATTAATCCCGGACTCAAACCCGGAACAGTCATTTAAAAAAGCGTTATTTAATAAAATATCGCATAACACATTATTTATCTTAAATATTTACGTAATACGGTTAACCGCAAAAGAAAAAGGGTTCCGTGTGAGGAAAAAACCCAGAATTAATTGTTTCGTACTTATTTAAACAATTTTAAATGTTTATGAAGTAATATTAATATAGAAGTATCAGTTTAAAAGCTTTTCGATTTGTGGAATTTTAAGGTCAAGGAATAAGTCGGAATTTCCGTTCGCGGAAATTCAGGCACAATCTTCACATAATTTACCAATTGCATTTCTTAATTTCTTTATATTATGCAATTTTGTTGTAAATGCTATTTATTGATTGTATTTCACAGTAAATAAAAGATATTATATGTAATTACCTACTTATAGTATTGTAGGTATTTGTATATGTATGCATCATAATTTTATACGAATCTTCATTAAGGAACAAAAATCTTCGATTTTTTTAATCGATATTATTTATATATTTTTATCTTTTTTCGATGTTATTTGATTCGCCAACCTTACCACGACTGGTAAGTGGTTATTTATTAAATACATAGAAGCCAATTATAAAAGCGGGCCTGCCAAAAGTGTAGCAAGTTGGTCGATACAGTTATTAACAGTAAATGAAATAAGAGATGAAAAATTACGTGCGGTTTAAACTTTAAGGGATAGGATGTCGCGGGAATTTATTTTTAATATAATATGTATATTTTTTGGTTTGGCGGTATGCATTTATGTTATTTAGAAGCTTCTTAATGTATCTACATAAATAACTGTTACTGAACTGTTATATTTTAATTGCAATAATATTGTCTTATTATTTTCAAAATTAATGGGTGATGCGAGTTTGAAAATATTCTCTAGGTCAAAGTTGAAAATATTATATTTAAATTTTAATGTGATTGTGATAAGAAATTATAAAATTCTGCCTGGTGAATATTTGATTTCAATTATATCACCACTTATATGTCATTGATAACAAAAAGTTAAAGATTTCCTTAACATAATAATTTTAATTTTTACCTTAATAAAGAACGTTATATTGATTACATCCAATGTATTTAATTTATTTTATCTTCCATCTACGCTATGTAATTGATCTAGTTTCCCATCTATGACGTCACCAATAATTAAATTCAGCCATATTGCAATATCCAGTTCCTTTAAGAAACGCCCGTAGCAGGTTCCAATATCCAAGGCATCTGATACCAAAGTTGGATAATCCGACCGGTTATCAAATATGATTAAATGTGGGATATTTAATTAACTAGCTTTTTCACGCGGTCTTACTTGAGTTTTGTAAGGTTTTATTAAGTTTCTATTGATGTCAAGTCTTATTGTGGTATGGTATTGCTATACTTATCTTCATCTATCCGTACAAATGTATTTAAAATTACAGTAGATATCGTAACAATATAGGATTGTTGACTAGTAACATATAAAGTAGTTTGATCGAAGATGATAATAGGAATACTACGTCAATCTATACTAATATTATAAAGCCGAAGAGTTTGTTTGTTTGTTTGTTTGTTTGAACGCGCTTATCTCAGGAACTACTGGTCCGATTTGAAAAATTCTTTCGGTGTTAGATAGCCCATTTATCGAGGAAGTATAGCCTTCCTCGATAAATGGGCTACCTAACTACTATATATCATCACGCTAAGACCAACAGGAGCGGAGCAATGCGGATAAAACCGCAGGGCACAGCTAGTATATTATATAATTAAGTTACAAAACATTAACAAGTGTTCTCGTATATAATACTTTTATAATACTTTTACTTAGTCATCAAAACATTCATTAAACATATAGGTAGTTCAGTAAATAAATAAAATTGTTGAGAAAGCTAACAATGAACAAACGGCCAAGGAAAATGAAGTACCTTATATGTTTAAAAATATTCATTGATTGATAACAGGCCCGTAGATTGCATAGCATTTGCATGTCTAATAAGACGACATAGTACTAATATTATGTGTATATGTTATGGATTAAGTTTAAATAAGGACTTTTTTATAAAGCTTGGTTAAGGGTACGTTCCTATGGGATTTCCATTGTAGAACTCGACATATTATGCAATTAATTTTGTAAGTTACAAGTCGACATGTAATATCAAATTTCAAACTTGGCCTATCTAATTGGTGGGTTTAGACTGGTCGGTGGTTAGTGTCGTGTCTTATGTCGAACCTTACCTAATTAATCCATAGTTTAAGGGTACAAGTCGAGAAACTATGATTTGAAATAGTACGGAACCAACACTCATTTTATTAGTTTAAAAACATTATCTATCCCGCCTCGCAAATTATTTATTTCCTCTTAGTTTAGCAACTTCATATAAATAATACATGGTCATTAAACTCAAACTCAAACATTTATTTATTCAATTAGACTTCTTCGAGAAGCACTTTTGAAACATCAATACATATTTTTAAAATTTACCACCGATTCGGAAAGCAGTATCTATGGAGAAGAATCGGCAAGAAACTCCATAGTTGCTCTTTTAAATCATTTCAGTATTACAATTTTAATTTTACAAAATATGTAAGTAACTGTACGTAGGTATATATTATCATAATATGCCAAAGAACTGTCCTGTGGTTTTTACGCGACAACCCTCCATGGGTTTTTATCTTCCATATATTCCTTAATGCTGTAATAGGCTCTCTGAACTAATACGTTTTTTACATAATTTTTGGGTGCTATTACGTATTTTTACAAAAACACGCTGTTTTTCGGTACCATTTTAACTTAAAGCAATTACACGTGAGAACATAGTAATATCTTAATTTAAAGATAATATATTCAGCTCTACGTTCATCTTATAAAAATTGTACGACGTCATACAAAATTGTCGCTGAAATACGATTTTCCCAGCACAATAATCGCATAAAATGCAAAAAAATGGGGTCTGAAACGGTACCATTTTAAGAAAATTAAAAGCCTAATCTATCTTCTTACCTATACATTATTGAGGGATATATAGTCCTTTATAGATTATGATAATTTTTTTGTATCTAAATCAAAATTTTATTTCAATTATTAGCTAAATTAAAAATACTTGTCGATTTCGTCATACATTTCGCTCTCGCGGGTCGTCAGACCGCGCTCAGAAGCGCTCTTGGAAGGACGGGTGTATCGCTCCTCGTCCCAAAAATAAAAACGAATAAGAAAAAGATTATTGTGCGTGCACTGTCGTTTTCGTGATTTGAAATATTTGATACTTTATAAGAGTAAACTGTTATACAGTTTCATATTCAAATTATTTGTAATTTAAAATTATGTTTTAAAAATAACGTTGACTGAGATCCTCTTTTTTATGGGTTGTTGAACGGATTGGTGGGGTAAAGCAATTTGACAAAACTTAAATCCAAAATGGCGCCGAAGAAAGGAGAATGGCGAAACTGGGCCTAACTGTTACAGAAATCATAATATATTTAAAATTCATTATGTTAATTTTAATAATTATTTGTAAAATATTGACTTCTGATTCTATGGGAAAACAAATCTTTGAAAAAAAAGATAAATCGTTCACTACCGGTCTTATCAAGCAGAGATGTCAGTGTTGTCAGGAGTAAAATAGTCAAATATATAGATTAATACGAATGAATGTTTATTTTTCATTTTTAGTTTTATTGAATTCAAATGCTATAAAAATCAGAAGCAAAACTTTAACTTTTTTTAACACTATTTAGGTCATTCTATAAAATAAAAACATATTTTACTTAATCAATAATAATTAAAACTTTTTTTATTTAGGTAGCTGGCCATTAATAAATGTCAAATTATTAATCATAATTGTGTCAGTGATGAGTGATTTGATTTGTTATGTTTGTTGTTTGACTTTTGAGTGAAGTTTTAGTAACGTTATATTCAAAATTGCCTTATTCGTCTATTTTTACTCTAAAGATATTATTTGAATTGATTAGTCTTTATGAAAGCGAATCCTGATTCATCAATTTATAAAGATATAAGAAATGTACCTACCTAGTGATTGTTGATGTTTTGGTAAGTTAAAATGTGTGTTGAATAATATGTGTTGTATCCAATATTTCTATTACCTGACTGTTCTACTGTTACACTATTATTAGCTAGACAATGTAGATAGAAAATAAACTTACCTGGACCTAGAAAAAGGCAATGCTATTCATTTAACTCAAGCAAACTAACTTTTATTTTTGTTACTTTACACCCCAATATCTCTGCTATCCCATAGAACAGATCTATAATTATTATATTCATAGAATTTGTATATTTTTATCTATTTAATCCCCCATAAATCATCAGTGTAACGATCAGGCCCAGAGTCCTATGGGAGTTTGCCATTCTCCTTTTACATCTTTTCGTCATGGGTGTCATTTTCATGGTTTTTGGGGTAGCAATTAACGAATATGAGGTCAAAACTGAAATCCAAGATGGCGCCGACGACAATTTTACATCTTTTCGTCATGGGTGTCATTTTCATGGTTTTTGGGGTGGCTATTAACCAATATGAGGTCAAAACTAAAATCCAAGATGGCGCCGACGAAAAATTTGACATATTTTCGTCATGGGTGTCATTTTCATGGTTTTTGGGGTAGCTATTAACGAATATGAGGTCAAAACTATAATCCAAGATGGCGCTGATGAAAATTTGACTTTTTTTCGTGATGGGTGTCATTTTCATGGTTTTTGGGGTAGCTATTAACGAATATGAGGTCAAAACTAAAATCCAAGATGGCAAAACTTACATCCTTTCGTCATGGGTGTCATTTCCATGGTTTTTGGGGTAGCTATTAACCAATATGAGGTTAAAACTAAAATCCAAGATGGCGCCGACGAAAATTTTACATCTTTTCGTCATGGGTGTCATTTTCGTTGTTTTAGGGGTAGCTATTAAGTATTAACCAATATGAGGTCAAAACTAAAATCCAAGATTGCGCCAACGATGGTTCCTAAACATGTATTTCAATGATGTATCTCTTTAAAATTATTTTTAAGACTATCCCACTCACACTCTGTATAGGTTATAGTTTTGCATACGCTAAGTACGTAAAAAATACTTATAAAATGCCAGATGTATTTGTTTTTTCAAATAGATTAATTCTTAAAACTCTTTGTGTACACCCCTAAAATGCAACCGCCCAACTTTGTCACCCGCACGTGAGCTATCGTTTAAGATTATGTTTTCATAGACAAAATACTCACATTAGCGAAACAATATATTATGCCGGCTGCACGAAGTTAGAGAAGAAAACATGGATTTTCAGGAAAAATTTAGCAAAATTTTTTTGATGTAATTTTGTTGTTTAATTATTTTTACGTGATTAGAGTATGCAAAACTAGAAGTCCCTTAACCTTAGCACTTAGTATACCGATAGTGGGACACCCTGTATAGTCGAATTCTTATATACTACGGGAGAGTCTTAAAAATAATCTTAAAGAGCATTGAAATACATGTTTAGGAATCATCGTTGGCGCCATCTTGGATTTTAGTTTTGACCTCATATTGGTTAATAGCTACCCCAAAAACCATGGAAATGACACCCATGACAAAAAGATGTAAAATTTTCGGCGGCGCCATTTTGAATTTTAGTTTTGACCTCATATTGGTTAATAGCTACCCCAAAAACCATGAAAAAGACACCCATGACGAAATCATGTAAAATTTTCGTCGGCGCCATCTTGGATTTTAGTTTTGACCTC
>CAJQZM010034872.1:264-23102 GCA_907164665.1 Colias nastes
TTTTTTCGTTAGGTCCCCTTTAGTTTTTTTATAAATAATTTTTTTTTTTAATTTTGGGTATAAAAAAATTACACTTTAGCACCTCATCCATAGCAAAATTGGCGAATTTTATCAAAATCGTATTCTTTACCGTTAGCTCCGTATAGGTCCACCATTGAAATTGTTAAATTATTTATTTTATTAAAATTATATAAAATAACTAGCGGTCCGCCCCGGCTTCGCCCGTGGTACATATGAAAAATAGATGTTGGCCGATTCTCAGACTTACCCGATATGCACAGAAAATTTCATGAGAATCGGTCCACCCGTTTCGGAGGAGTATGCAGACTAACATTGTGACACGAGAATTTTATATATAAGAAGATTAAAACCTACGCATATCGATAATCGTCGATGTATCGTTTAGCGATATGATCAAGACAAATAATCGAGCCATGTTTACTCGATCATTGATGTGGCCTCACGAGAATAACATGGAAAAGAAAATACATATACTCAAATTTAATCTTTATGAACTAGGAGATTAAGTTGAATTTAAAACGCGATATTGAACCGCATTCCCCACGAGACTATCTTGGAAAGAAATACAAATTTAGCGAGACATCTTGGAAAGAAATACAAATTTAATCTTTATGAACTTTTTGATAAAGTTGAATTTAGAACGCGATATTGAACCGCACTCCCCACGAGACTATCTTGGAAAGAAATACAAATTTAATCTTTATGAACTTAGTGATAGAGTTGAATTTAAAAACTCGTCGCTTAAAAGGTCGTAAATTTTTACGACTTTCTTAGTGACGGACTACTTCTAGCTATCATTGTCGATAAAAAAATATTTTTATATGTATAATTTGAAGTGAGATGAGAATTAATAATCTTTATTATATTAAAATTTTACACAACAGCACAAAAAGGAGTATAATGTTTATTTTGTAAGTATATATTTATTAAAATGTACGCTCGGTTACTTTTAACTGGCAGAACATTTGAACTGGTTTTTTTGTAATGTTAATCTTGTAACCTTTCTTTTGTTTATAATATGTATGTATTAAACTATTAATATTGCGTATGTTTCAGATTATATATTTATGTCATTTCGTTCAGACTGTCATAAACTTTTAGTACTACTTTTGATAATGTTCTTAGAGACATATTTATTTTATTGAAATGTGCTGTGATGAATGAATATTGAATACATATTCAAATACAAATAAAATGGCTTTTTATTGTTTTTTCGTATGCATATAATAATGATGAAAACGTTACAAATGACCTGTGTAGTAGTTTTTATGAATATAATATTAATGTTATTTCTAATTTCAACAAAATTATTATTTTTGTAATATCGATATGGTACATCCCTTTCGAGCGATTGTATTATTACGTATATGTACAGAGATTTTTCTGTGTGATCGATGTATGTGTGCAAAAATATGCTAGTGTGTCAATTTTGTAATAGTTTGAGTTTGTAAAGACACAAATTATTTTTGTGAATGTGTGATTGTGTTTCATAGTGTGAGTTACCCTCCCCGCACCAAAATCGGCAGAAAGCTTAGTTCGAACATTTGCCAGCGTACTCCATCCATCACTTAATGATCTAAGGTTGAAAAGTAGGTTTTTAATAAATAAGCACTCTCAGAACAATTGATTTATTTAATAAATGAAGCTATACCAATTTAAATTTCGCGCTGTTTATGAACCTTAAAGGACCTAACGGAGACCTATCGATCAAGGTCATTTTCGACCCAAAATTCCATTGATGGGGTGCTAAGTTTGCATTGGTGGATTAGGTATTCAATATTTTTTAAACTTATGTGAGTTCTGCTTAAAATTTGTGATACAAATCCGAAAATGGTCAATGTTACGAGGCATTTGTAAAGAAAATTATCAAAATAAATCCTATATATAAAACATAAATTGTAGTTTTTATTTACTTCAAAATGCATTATAGGTGGTGCCATCTTATAACAATTACTTGCTCTGTGATCTTATAACGAATGTTCGAACTATTCCGTGTTCACGATTTTGTACTGGAGTTAAAATGTACTGAGTGAAACGACCCTGAATAATTGCCTCAAATAACAAATTGCGTCAGATGGCAACCGTATCAGTAAGTTTAGGTCAGCAAGTTCACTGACTCATGACCAGCAACTAAATTAAAACGATTTATCGTTAATCGAATGACGTGTATGAATAAGTGATAAGAAATGGTATAAAACAGGAGTAGCTCCCCAAAATCTTCATTCTAGTTTGGGAAACGCATGAGCATGTTATTCAACGCAAAAGTAGTTGTGGTATTTGCCGCAATCGTCGGTGCAGAATGTAAGTGAAGTTTTAAATTTATTTTATCCTGACAGTTCAAGATTGTATTGTAATTTTGTTTGGAAGCTCTCAAGCTCAATGTCGCAAAAGTTTGTTGTTTAAACTTGGGTATTGTTTCACACACAGAACATATTATAAAGAGAAAGAGAGAAAGAACCTCTTTATATGTTCTGTGGTTTCACAAGTCCACGAGTAATATGTTGAGGTGAAATTGATAATTTGAACGTGACTTAGCAGGATATTCATCATCAAAGAATATACTACTCTCTAACGAGAGTTCATCATGTTGTGATTTTTTCTTGAAGGGGTTCGAGCGGCGCCGCCTGTGACGAGATGCGGAGAGAAATGTGATGGCCATCAGATCCCAATAGAGATCCAATCTGTTTCTGTGTTGAAGATGATGAAGCGACTAATCCACCATCATATCTCCCATCTAAATTCCTTGGTTACATACCTACATTTCATCCATTTTATAATCTGGCCAGCTAAGTTTTCCATTTAATTTTTTAAACAACGGTATACCCATCTACCAATTCAACTACTACGTGGTTTTAGACTTAGATAAATAAAATGAAAAATTTCCAATTTTGCTTTTTATTCTCCATTGTTACTAAGCAGAAACAAATACTGTTTTTGAATAAATACTAGAATATGATGTCTTCCGATATGCACTGCGACCACTGTACAGTGTGACGTCAATTCCTGTGGTCAATTCAGTTATCACCACAGAGCAAGGTTATGTGAAGGTTATCACTTATCAGTATACTGTGAAGTGTGAACTGTGAAGCCGTTCCTTTATAGCCAGTTATACTGGTTACGATTTAAAAACGGAACGCAATCCCATATACTGTCAGCCGCATTTTTTGACGCAGCATTCAAAATTCAAATGAGTGTATTAAAAGTTTACTAGTACATAAAAAAAACTATTTTGGAGTACTGTCAAATTAAAAATATTATTTTAATTAATATTAATTGTAAATTGAATTTATAATATAATAAAAGTAAGTACTTTTTCATTTTCACTACAGTCTAATAAAGTTAATTTTTGCAATTCTTCCATTGTTTTATTTATTAATCCAAATTAATTACATACAGAACTTTAAAATTTTCTGATTAAACTGTAGTCTGTAGCTTTGTTTATAAGACGTTATGCTCTCGAGTGGTTTTGACTGATCACGTGATCAAAGTACTGCGAGTACCTTACCTCGAAAACGCCAGTGCTCACAGCAGAATATGGCGGCCATTTATGACGTCATATATTTTCCTAGGGTACTGCGGCAGTATACTGTCCATAACGGAACGAATTTTAATTAATTAATTAAGTAATTTTAATTAAGTAATTTTGATAGCACTGTGCAGTGCTCGCAGTGCATATCGGAACATACCCAAGCTGTCAGTGCCATTTGTCATTCTTGACATGTCGTACAAATATTATCTTCTCTTCTCATTGTTTATTGCTCAGGTTTATTGGCCAAGAAGCTTATATCTAATACACTGGAGATTGCACTATGACCATTAACTTGTAACAAGAAAATATGACCTTGAATGACGTCAGTGTTGTTTTTTGTCTCTTTCTGTAGAGTGACCACGCTGATTTGTATATTCAGGATTTTTCGAAATAGAAAAAACTAAAAATCATGGTCTATAAATAATAACGACATATATTTTTAACAGTATTTATATTATAATATTACTGGTCATACTTTATAGGTACATACAATTTTAATTGGTATAGAATGATAGTTTTAAATAACTTTTGGCTACAAAGCTTGGATATAAACCGATATATAGCATTAACATCCTTTGTAAATAGAGGAAAGTTGTGTTTTGCATCAGATGCTGTTTACCAAATTGTAAGCTACTCAGATCTTCTTTTTAAACGCGTTGCTTCGACGGGTCAATTTCAAGCCAAAATCATCAAAGAAAAACTGTTTATAGCAGCCTTGCACAAATTTCAGCTAACTTTACAAAGTTTATTTTTCTAAAGGTATTTTTTTCTGGGTCGTAATCCTCAGTAATTTTACCCTTGATGGGCACATATATTTCTTTTTATTTTACTTTTTGGAAAGCTGAAATACGTAAAACAAAAAAATATGAGGTAAGTTAAAAAAGTATAAATTTCAATGTAAAAACGAACAATCTTATAACTACATGTGAGTGCAATACCGATGTCGTGTGTTGTTTCATTACAAGTAACAATCTTGAAAATGGTGTTCTAAATTTCATCATAATATTGTTATTACAATATATTCTCTTCGCTATCCATAAAAACTCGTCATCATGGTTACCTTACTTGTTAAATTTGTTTATTGAAAACTTGTTGAAAATTGATAAAGTATTGGGAAAATAACAAATTTAACATGACTGCTTACTAAAATGATGCAAAATTTTACAATTTTTGCCATTGAAATGATTCTAAACAGGTAAATGCAGGAGTATTGAGGAATATTGTAAATAACGTAAATATACACTTGCCTGTGAAATTCTATGCCAGTGTAGGGGCTTGTTACGTGCGGGTGTAATAAAAGATGAATAACTACGCAAAGGTTATATTTCGTTAACTACATATATTTATCCGTATGTAATTAATATTCGACCTATGCGACCCACCCGCGTCCCGACAAGCCCGTGACTGTCCGTGCATAGCGCACGAACTGTTTATATACGAGTTACCGTGTGAACTTTCTTTGGGCTACACTTGAAATTCGATAACTCGTAAATTGGCTTGTCGTCGCTACATCATTCCCCCCTTAAAAAATAAAAAGGGTATACAAGTAAAAAAAACTTACAAATAAACTAAACAATAAACAGATGGGTGTATAAAAAGTGTCGCTATATAAGGTTAAAAAATGTTTACAATATAAAGTATAAAAAATGTTCACAATATAAATCAATCATAACGTATACAAGTGGTTAAAAGTTAACACCTAATTTCGTTAAACTATTTATGTTATTACAAAAACTTGCGTTGGTTCTTCTAAGTGGCGTGCGATAATTGTTACACGTCATCTAACACTTAGTAACATTAACATTTCAAATCTCAATACGTTCTTTACACTTGTATCGTTTAATATTACAAAGGCTATTACTATACACTCATAAGTCATAAATTTAAAAGTACTTAAATTTCTAAGTAGTAAACATTTCAATCAATACTTAACACAAACATAAATTTGAAATACCATACTTAAAACGTTAAACATTGAATAATGAACTCGTTTCAAATTTCATAAGTGCTATTATTTATTAAATACGATGTGTTGATTACTAAGTATTTATTATACATTTCTATGAACTCTTATGAATACTTATAATCATCGTAATTCTAATAAATATAAAACAGTTGAAACAATTACAAATAGAATACTATTACCTAAATCGTACCGGTAATCTTATAGCTCTTTCACTACGCGTGGTATGTGTATGTGCAATTCGCTACTTGGAATTTGTAATGGAACCTCAGTATCTGCCCCAGATGTCGTATCACTATCATCATTCAAATAATATGCAGGTTTTAGACGGTCTGCAGATATTCTAACTTTCCTGCCAGTCATTTGAATGTAAAATACCTTTTCCTCTCGACTCAACACACGATAAGGACCGTCTTATGTTGGTTGTAAAGGCTTACGTACTGCGTCGTTTCTTAAAAAAACATAATCGCACTTTTCTAAATCGGGGTGAATAAATATGTTCCGTCTTTCATTCTGCCTAATAGCTACTGACTGATATTTCCTAATAGAGTCTCGTAATTTACTTACATACTCAAGACTGCTATCTATTTCTAAACTCGATTTTTTATCGTAATAATCACCTGGTAATCGTAAAGTTGTTCCGTACGTAATTTCTGCTGCGCTTATGCCGGTATCACTTCTTACTGCTGTTCTAAGTCCTAGCAACACAGTTGGTAATTCCGTAACCCAAGATGATGATATATTGCATAAACGAGCCGTTAATGCCGCTTTAAGCGACCTATGCCAACGCTCTACCGCCCCGTTACTCTGTGGGTGGTAAGGTGTCGTACGCAACTTATTAATACCTAATAACTTCATAAGTGTAGCAAATAATTGACTTTCGAATTGGCGTCCTTGATCGCTTGTTAGCCTTTTCGGACAACGAAAACGAGAGATCCATCCTTCATATATTACACGTGAAATCGTTTCAGCAGTTATATCTCTCGTAGGAAAACATTCTGGCCATCGCGTCCCCCTATCAACTATGGTTAGGCAATACCTAAAACCTTCGGGTGAAGTGGGTAAAGGTCCAATTAAATCAACATGAATATGTTCAAACCTATCGCACTGCGGAAACGATCCTAAACCTGACATTGTATGTCGATTAACCTTCGATCGTTGACATTCAATGCATGTTTTAGCCCATTGGCCAACGTGACGATTCATATTTGGCCAATAAAAACGATTTTCAATCAATTTGCGTGTAGTCCTTATTCCGGGATGACTTAAATTATGTACACTATCAAAAGCAATACGTCGAAATTTATCAGTCAAGTAGGGTCTAATTTTATCATTATCTAAATTACAATATATAAATGTTCCACTTTCCGGTAACATTATTTTCTTTAACCTATTAGAAACGTCATTCGAATTTGATAATTGTAACATAATATAAGAATCCTTTTGTTGATCCTTAGCAAGTTCCGCGTAATCTATTACTGTGGGACAACTTATTGTTGCGACTCGTGATAACGAATCTGCAACGACATTATATTGCCCACTTACGTGTCTCAAATCCGTTGTGAACTCACTAATGAATATCAAGTGTCGTGTACGTCTGGGTAACTCTTTCTCGCTATTTACTTTAGAAAACGCGTAAATTAACGGTTTGTGATCCGTATACACCGTTAACTGTCGTCCTTCGACCATATTCCGAAAATGACGAATAGCTAAGTAAATTGCTAATAACTCCCTATCATACGTACTATACTTGCGTTCAATCTTAGATAGATTCTTAGAAAAAAAAAAAAGACGGGTTGCACTCCGGGAGTGCCGGCAGAAGTGAAAACTTGATTATTAACGTTCTATGTTTGATATTTTGGAATGGTATCCGTCTTACGCATGGAATATAAGGGCTAAAAAAAAAAAAAAAAAATCCGTCTTACGCTTTTTCGATCAGGCCACGTGTCCTGACGCGAGTTTAAGATTTTATACCCAACGCCGCTAAAGAAGTTTTCACTTCAAAAAAAAACATCCGTCTTACGCTTTTTCGATCAGGCCACGTGTCCTGACGCGAGTTTAAGATTTTATACCCAACGCCGCTAAAGAAGTTTTCACTTCAATAACCTACATGAGTATCCGATGCGTCCGTCATAAGTGCGAGCGATGCATCAGCCCTAGGGTGCTAAAAAATCTGCACTTTATAAACCAAAAACATAGGTTGAGTTACCTCGGCGATAATAAATGACCATTTATACGGTCGCCGTAAACTAAGATCTAAAGTCATTAACTTAGTACCAAATGTCTTAATTACACTACCCTTTGCCGCGTATGGTTTATAATCACTACACAGTACACTCACTCGCGGATCGGTTATTTTTCGACACTGGTAAAATTAAAATATTGCGCCGGTGTCCACTAAAAACTTAATATTACTTTTTCTATCTTATATTCACAGGCGTTTATTTACGGTGGAACAGACATCCGCCTCTGTCTGTACCGTATTTAGTTTTTTGGTTGGCTCTCCTGCTGCTTCTGCCACGCACAAGGTTGAATGCACTTGCTGGCGTTATGCTCATAGCAGTAATGAAAAAAATATAACCAATTTGGTTTTCTCTGTTTTGAGCTTCCTGCACGATCGCGACTTCGTGATGCGGAACGATGCGTGCTATTTCCATACCTTCGACCGCTAAACGATTTGCTTCTCGAGCCTGCACATTCCAGCTGGTTTATCCGCTGCTTTAATTGTGCTAACTGCTCGAGAAGGGTTAACTGTATCGACGAAACTGCTCTAACTGGAACTGCCGGATTCATTTTTAATTGTTAACAAACGATATCTATGCAATTCACTATAATAATGTTCACTTCGTCGGGAGTCACCAATATAGGGGCTTGTTATGTGCGGGTGTAATAAAAGATGAATAACTACGCAAAGGTTATATTTCGTTAACTACATATATTTATCCGTATGTAATTAATATTCGACCTATGCGACCCACCCGCGTCCCGACAAGCCCGTGACTGTCCGTGCATAGCGCACGAACTGTTTATATACGAGTTACCGTGTGAACTTTCTTTGGGCTACACTTGAAATTCGATAACTTGTAAATTGGCTTGTCTTCGCTACACCAGAATTTGGTGTCCAAACACTTCTGCAATTTTGCACAATACAATGCATTCTTTATATTCGGAAAATATTTATTAAATAAGCAACAATATTAACTTAAATATTCGAAGCGACGCAATTTTTTTGACACACATGCCATATTGACAAAGTGAGAGTTGCTACAATTTTATTATGGTGACTACCCATAATCAGGGAGTATCGCTTTTTAATAATTGGTTCAGATCACAGAACAGTAAAGTAGATAGAAGTGTGATGTGGGCGTGGCCCACGTGTCACTTGTAAGGTAAGATCACCTAACTTGCTCTCAGTTGTGCGCAGAAAAATATTCGGGTCGGTTGTCAGCTGTCAAACCTTTTTTCCATATTTATTCATTAATTAGGACGTGTTGTTCGGTATTAGAGTGCAAAAATGATAGCAGACGAAATAATATCAGCAATGGAGGCATTTCATACCATCGGTAAGTCTTATTTTTATTTATTTTACATATAATATTTTATGTTATAACTTCGCTTGTAATTTGTCAAAATTGTATACAAATATCTAGACAAAATGAACCTTAATCCGTAAGAAATTAGTACTATTATAGATTGAACAGCAAACAAGACTTTCTGGAATATTATTGCAATAAACAAACGAATGTCGCTTTAGTGATGCTTGTGGCGCATATCGACAGTATCGATACTTTAGAAAAGACAAACATTATAAATATTAAATTTTATTTTATTTTTCCTTAGCTTTCATTTGTCCAATTTATTTATAGATTTCCCAAAGAGGCTAATTTAAAAGAGAAATGGATAAATGCAACTTGACGAGTTAACTGGATGCCGAACAGCACTAAGCGGTCTAACAAAGGCCACCGATACATCAAACCTACGGCAGTTCCAAGATTTAAA
Source organism: Colias nastes (assembly GCA_907164665.1). Lineage (NCBI taxonomy): Eukaryota > Metazoa > Arthropoda > Insecta > Lepidoptera > Pieridae > Colias > Colias nastes. Next base: position 9,777 of record CAJQZM010034872.1, read on the forward strand.
ATAATGCATATTTTCTGTTTTTATTTTGTAAATATAGATGAATACTATTCTATTCCGTTTTTTATTTAATAATAATAATATAAAAAGACGTACTTAGTAGTAATAAACATACTCCAAAATGTGACACATTATACTATACTCATATAATAGAAAGAAAAAAAAATACACAAAAAATATTTATTTGTGAATTATCGATAACAAGGCTGACATCCCTCAGGGCATAGCATCAGATAAATATCAAGTTAATGTCATTAATGTTGAGTGACACAAATTTCAACCTTATCTCTATGTGTTGAGGTTCAAAGTTATATCTATCGAAAACTAACGCCCTCTGTTGTGGAGTAGCTGAATGTTTTCGAATTTGGAATTTCTGTGCAATGAGAAACAAAACAGCTAATATACCTAGGGATGTTATACTAAAATAAACCGTAACATGGTGCGTTAGTGTACATATTGAAATGCTGAATTTATAACCTAAGTCAGTTTTTACTCAAATTAAGCTGTCCAATCAAAGGCATAGATTACTTGTAGTGTACTGTATAACTATCGGTTTAAATGTGTGGGTTTGGCGACACTGGTTTTCATAGTAATTATGACATTATAGCACTTCTATTTGTTTTTAATGTTCTGTGGTTCAGATACTTATTTTATTTAGCATAAATAATAATTGTCTCATCCAACAATGCTTCTGAATGACGTTGTTGGCAATTTATCAACAAACTCATGTACAAAAACTAACCTTTTGCACAGAATATTACAGCATACATAGTAGCCTTGGGAAAACTTCGTATTAACAGTGGCAATACCAAGTTAGGTGTGAACTGTGAAAGTGATAAAAAATATCAACTGGGCAATATTTTCTTGTTGATACTTTATTTTTAGCTAAAATATAGATTTACGTGAAGATTTGTGAAAATAGTAATTACAGGCAGCATTCTTCGCTAATTAATGGTGATGAGTAACAATTGTAATATCCATATTCAATATGTTTCGACCGATTACTAAAATTGGTTGTAATATTTCTGTGCAACAAAAATTTATTAGAAACAAGGTGGTTCGACCCGCGTCCCTTTTGAAACCTGCGGAAAAATTAAAGCTTTACAATAAAGAAAATAAAGAACTTTTTGGTCCCCTAATAGAAACTAACAAGCAAAAAAAGAGCCGATTGAAAAAAGAAGGTTAGTGCATTCACTTTCAAGGTTTTAGTTAACTACGAATACGATAGTCGTTCATAGGAAACCGTGAGAAACTGTGACAATTCATACTACGCATTAATTAATAGTATACTGAACTCGTGCTTGGTGTTTTTGCCAATACACATTATCATATGACACTAGCGCCGTGTGATATATACGCATTAACATTCACTATATATAAAATTATCTTTTGCAGCTAAAAATAGTACACATCAAAACAACAGAACAAAAGTGCAAAGTGGGAGTACGCAAAAATATTTAGAAACATCGAATAACAATGTTTTAGACGCTCTGTATTCAGTTGGATTCAGAAGAAGCAAGCCGTACTTGTTTTCGAGTGTAAGAAACACGATGTATCAAAATACGCGGAACATTTTGAATTTCGCTGGTGCAGTGTTGAATAATGTTCCAATCAGAGGGTTACGGACATCCTCTGTGGTGAATGCAACTAGGAGTATTCCAGCAGAGCCTGGCTTTGTAAGTGAGGATAAGATTCTCCAAATAAAGCAGCACAGAAATGACTATGCTCAGCAGTATCCATCTGTTACTCTTATTTTGAACAAAACAATGACTGAAGATTCGAAGAAGGCATTAGAAAAGTGGAAAAAGGAAAGAATAGAAGAGATGGGCTTAGAAGAATTTAATAGGTTCTATGAAGGTGAGTTGTTTTTGGTTTTATTAACTTAATTAGTGTCATTTCCAATACCTTGTTAGTGATTTGCCCAGCCTAATTAAAACAGACAATACATAAAATATTATATCATAAATTGTATGTATCAAACACAATGCCCAATCAATTTATTTTTAATCAATTGGGAAATAAGAGTATTCTTTTAATATAATTATAACTCGGCATCTGGATCTGCATAGCTTCAATGTGTAAATTGCTCAGGGCTAGGAATGGTCAACCAGTTATAACCAAATATACCCTGCAGTAATTCACCCAACAAACTTGCATAACAAGGTCAACCACTTGAACATATGTTCTTACTGTAATTTAAGAACATGAATGTCTATTTAAATTTTTAAAGCAATAATCGGTCCTATTTGATAACATTAAAGTATTATAATTACATTTCTTTAGTGCTTACACAATAATATAAATAAATCGGATAGTTATTTGTTATTAGGAAGGAATCAAAAACTCATACTTATTGTAATTTTTACGCTTATAATATTATCGGCACAAGTGCATTTGAATAAAGGACATTGCACTCAGACTGTATTGTCTTGAAGGTGACATGTAAATATTGCATGTATTACAAAGTATGTTTACTATTCAAACTGATGCCAATTTATGTTCCAATTTGGTTACTGTAAATCAACCATATATTGATTGAAACAGAATTACTATTTTCTCTATCCCCTTGTATAGTCATATCATTTAAATGTATAGGATATAAATAGAATTATTGATTAAAATGTATTCATAATTATGTGAGATGATAAATAAGAATGAAAATTGATATTTTGATAAAATTAATTCTATATTTACGTAGGTGTTATGACGATTATTCTTGACATTGTTTTAGAATTTGCATTGTGTTCTATTAATGTAAATTTTATCACATCAAGTGCAATATGCTATTAATTACTAAAGTTATAAAATCTATTTCTCTATGTTAACATTTACTTAGACACAATTACTAAGAAGATGATATTATATATAGTAGAGTAAGAGTATAATTTCAAAGTAGCTACCTTCTCAATATCATTTAATTTGTTTTTTTTTATAAGACTATTGTTTTATGTCACACATTCTTGGCTGCAAATACTGATAAATTTTTACTTTGTTATTTTCAGCACAAATGGCGGTTGGAACAAAGTTTCACAGCACTCTCAAAAACTATTTTACTCAACCACAAACGCAGTTGCGAATTGAAAAAGATGTAGAGGGTGTGTGGGTCTCAGTGGCAGAGGTATTGAAAAATATATCCTCACCGAAGGCAATAGAATCTAATGTTATTCATCCTCTGTTGAAGTACAGGGGGGTTTTCGATGCTATAGCTGATTATGAGTAAGTTTTGTTTTATGTTAATAATAGCCTGCACAATTATTATTGTAGTATTTCTTAAGACAGAATGTAATTATGTTTCCAATAAATTAGAAAAAATTGCCTTATCTACTTTTATTTTATTCATTATTTTAAAAAACTACAGCTGGTTTGTCTTTATTAGCATTAGTAATTCCAGTTTATTGTAAACATTAAAAATTTCCTTCAACAATAAAAAACAATCATATTTGTTTGATATTCTTTATCCTGTTATAATATATAAACATAACAAACATATTGTGGTAATTTAATGATAAAGTATATCTTAAGTTAACTATGAAGCAAAAATTAAAAACAAAATGTCTACTTTTATTTTTTATAGAGACAAACCTACACTAATTGAATGGAAGAAATCCGACAAGCCTCGAAAATCTCTAGCACTCACTTACGACAATCCCGTACAGCTAGCTGCGTACTTTGGGGCTGTGTGCAATGATCTGAACTACAAACATTTAAATGTGCGAGACGCGCTACTAGTCATTGCATACACTGATGGATCGAAAGCTGACGTATATCACTTACATACAGACAAGTTAAGGGAACATTGGGCGCAGTGGTTAATACGACTAGAAGAGTATATGAAAACTCACAACAATGAATCTGAGAAGTTTTTGAAAGGTGGCAAACGGCTTTTCGAAGTGGAATTAGAGAATCTCTAAATAATGTTGGTAAGTTTTATTACATGGTTTTTTTTGCTGTTATTGCAAATTATAAATTCAGTGCTGCTGTTTTAATTACGACTTTATTGATGAATACCATGGTTTTTAAAGTTTGCCATGCAACAGCACCAAAATTTCTATTAATCTAGTCTCCACTAATTTAATCTTTAAAGCCTAAGATCAATTTGTAGAATGTTCCTAAACTTTAAAACTTTGTAGTATGCACCTAATTTTTATCAATTCTTTCGCAATATATCATAATAATATTACTTTCAGGAGGCAGAATCATCTCGATTGAATATGATACTTCGAATAAAAGACACCTATTCATGCTTAGAGCTACTCTCTCTCATGTTACAATGGGAGGTACTATAAAGTTTATGTTAATAGCACTTGTGAACAAATAAACAATCTTACATATCTCTTATACTCAGTACTCGAAAATTCCATTGCCATAATAAAACCTTATTGTATGTTATAAGATAAGGATAGAATGCTGATTGTAAAGCTATACTAAGCGCAAAAAATGTACTCTTTAAATAGGTGATCATAAATGTTACAGAGTTTATTTGTAGAAAAATATTACAATAGAAAAAAATGGTACCTATTTGATGTAAGATGATGATATTGTTCGCAAGTTCTAGGATCTGATTGAAACATTGATTGATTTTGTATTATTTCATATTATATGTGTTCCTTTATTATTACTTTGATATTGTTATGTGTATTTTTTAGTTCTGTTCACCCAGTTTATAATATGTAAAAGGAAATAAATAAAAACATGACTAATTGTGAGTGTATGAGTAGTGTTGGATAATATTCTTTCTTATAGATAGGGAGGCGAGGTAGCTAAATGGCGTAATTCAACGGCGCCGTCGAGACCTATCAAAATCGAAAGATAAAATAATTTCGAAAAGAAAAGCTTCTATGGTAAAAACCATTTTAGCGGTGGGTTTGGCGTGTACGGATTTTCAAAAATGTTAAAAAAAACAGTTAAGTACTTGGGCATTCTCGAGCGCGTCAGATATTCATACTACGTATGCCCCAAGTGCCTCTGATAACAACGGTATACTAATCTGCCGGTTTGCGTGGTGGGGCTAGGCATATAAATTCGTCAAAAATGCACAAAAAAAAGACGGGTTGCACTCCGGGAGTGCCGGCAGAAGTGAAAACGCGCGTAGTAGAGAGGGGATAGCTGTTTCGATCAGGTCACGTGTCCTGACGCGAGTTTAAGATTTTATACCCATTACAGAAAAAGTGCTCAACGCCGCTAAAGAAGTTTTCACTTCAAAAAATTTACTCGAGCGCGTCAGATTTTCGGAAGGGGTGTTAAGTAGTCCCCAAGGAAGCTCCCTTTAAAAAAACTGACGATTCCGGCGTGACGATAAGTTATGATGAATTTTTGAAAATGCAAAAAAATAATGTCCTTTTGAAATACTCGAGCGCGTCAGATTTTCATAGGGGAGGTTTACCTCGGTATCCTGAAAGCATATTTTCTTAATCTGACAAAAATGTTGGTGGGTTCTCTTAATCTGACCAAAAAAGGTTTTTGGGTTTCTTTTTTTTAATCATCGTTATTTCATATCAATTTTTCTTAACACCCTCAGTTTTCGAGATATACTCAAAAAACCGGGAGTTTGAGTTTTTATGATGCTTCAAGTCAAAAATTGAAAAACTTTGGACAAAAATGAAAAGAGACCTTTTTTTGTATAATAAAATTACCTCTTTTGTTTATTTAAACTTTTTTTTTTTGGAAAAAGTAAAGTTCGCGACTTATATGCTGCAACGCGTTTTTCGGAAGACGAAATGGCTCCTCCAGACTTCCGGTCATGCGGAAACCGGCAGATATTGTATTTTTAGTAAGTTTTAGATTATATTCTTCAAAATAAAAATAAAAAAAATCGCGCTCGAGAATGCCGGATTAACGTTTTTTTTTTACAAGTTCGCGACCCTATAACTTGTCAAGGACTTATCGTCAGATTAGTTAAATTTAGTCTTAAAACACTAAAATCAACCCCCAATATCTTAATCTGACGCGCTCGAGTATTTCAGACTATCGATTTTTTTTACTAATCTGATCGTCTATCCTAGGCGCGCGTCACTACATATAGAGCTAAATAGTTTACAAGGTCGTTCTATTAGGTCTAAGGTATCTCTCATATCTTAAACTGCCACGTTCGAGTTTTACTGAAAATTCCCCTATTCGCCTCCCTATCTATTATGTACAATATTGAAGATTCCAATTATTAATATTATATTGTTAGTAGTTTTCAATTCATAGAATCATCAAAGATTGTACATTAGTAAGAATTAGAGGCGTAAATAATTGAATGTTGAAAAGACTGGTATGTTATTGTGATGGTTGATTACTTGTATCTCTAATTTATATAGTCTATACATATAGAGTTAAAAACCATGTCTAGTGTCTAGTTAGAATTTGCTTCCCAAAAAGTTACAGAAAAGTTTTGATTAGGATGTCTCAATATCACTTGATAAGGCATTGTAATTTTTGATAAGATGCAAACTTTCTCCTAATGTAAATTCCCCATAACTTTTTCAATGTGTAAAGATAGAAAGACCAATGAAGTAGGTATGTCTTCTCTTAATTTCTTGGCTTTTAATTAAGAAAAATACATATTGTTAAATGTTATTATTCTATTTAAATTATTGTTCAGTAAATGTAAAGGATGTTTGATAACCAAAAATTCGCTAGTAAAAATATTAGAATACTTATTCATTATTAGGTTAGTACCTACCAAAAATGTGGGAGTTTTAAACAGTTAGGTTATTAGTCATTATACCTACCTATACCTATTGTAACTCTTTAAATATCAATATTAAGAGAGAATGATGCGTTCATTCTTTTTAAAAACTAGAAAAACGTGTTATAAATTGATGATTTTCGTGAAAAAATGTGTTATCAATAATTATTTACCTAGATTCTGTAAGTTCCGTAATCCGTTTGCTTTTTCCCGCCAAATAGTTAAAGACTAGTCATCTTGTTTGTACTTCACTCACAATTTTATATGTTAATAATTGTAACAGCATTTATTCAGCCGTCTCTGTAAACATGCCATTTTTGTTTAATAAAAAGTTATTAAAAATATGATTGTATATTTATTTTTAATTTAACCCTATTCTGGACAACAAATTAGAAACAGCACGGTTCGAGTGGTCCAAAATCAAAACCTGTTGTCTGTTGAAATGTCGCCAATATTTTTTTCTTCTACAAATATTTGCACCGTTTTTCATAAAAACAACAATATCAATAAAAGCAACTATAACTCGGAGTGCGTCAAGTACCTAGCTTAGAATGCGAATCCCGCCCATGGAAAAATATATTTCGTACTATATTTCCGTGATCCCGCCTGATTATTTTTTTGCAATGCGTACTTCACTGTGTGAGTATAGACAGCGATAGAGAGTGATCGAGAACGCATGCGAGCGGACGCCATCTTCAGATCTTTTCTCTATCTGCTCGGGTTAAATCTATGAATTTCTAAGAGAAATCCTTTGCAAAACATATATAAAACAAGTAACAACTTTCGTTAGGTTGATCTTAGATTCCAAGGAGTAAAATAATAACTCCATGTTAACACTAGAGCGCTCGCGCCTAAAATTTTCCTTGAGTGCACGCGTGGGTTACATATGTCACCCATTACGACGCACGTTTTTTTTCATAAAAATCGTAGTTTAAAAAGTAAACGAAGTACTTATTTATGAATCAACTTTATTTTTAAGTGATGAAACAAAAAAAAATCAATATTTTCTCATTTTACTTAAATTATGAGCTAAACATAAACCTCTATGAAAAGTAACAAATTTTTTACTTATTGTGATCAATCAGTTGTTTTTACTTTGGAAACTACAAATTTGGTAAAAATAATCATCTAATTATAAAGTTTAAGAATAAGTTGTTCTTATTCCAATAAAATTTTATTTTCAACTAGCTGTTGCCCGCAGCTTCGCTTGCGTGGAAAAGATAAATTTTCATGGTATAAGTTTTCATCCCCTATTTTACCCCTTTAGGGGATGAACTTTCTAAAATCCTTTCTTACCTACGCCTACGTTATGACATCTACCTGCATGCCAAATTTCAGCCCGATACGTCCAGTGGTTTGGGCTGTGCGTTGATAGATCACTATATCAGTCACCTTTGAGTTTTATATATATAGATAAAAAATAAGTATGTCCTAGCACTCGAATATGAGTATTTTATTTCGATTTTAGTTACCCATATATTAATAATTTCTTAAAAGTATAAATTTATCATAAGAGCAGTAAAAAATAAAAGGGGTATACTTGATTTTCACTCGTAATTGTATGATTTCAAAAACTTCCTAGAACGCTCGCGCGGGGGACATGCGTCACCCATGTACTTTTATATTTTCGCAGAGTACACTTCGTTGCACCAAGGAAGCTGACACGCTGCTAAAATGTCCGGTGATTGGTAGTCGGGGAATACCTGAGACAACAACACTCAAGCACGATTCTTTAAAAAAATATTTAGCAATATAATACACTGGGTGACCTATGTCCCCCGCGCGTGCGCTCTAGTGTTAAAGATTATAAGAAAATGAAAGAAGGGATAATTAATAACGTTACTTGATTATTTACGTATAAGATAAGAAGGATGATACGAAGCGCCTATATTTTTTATATTATATATCCAGAATGTGAATTAAATTTTATAGAGACAATATCTGGATATGGGTAGGTCTTGGTAGGTATAGCTCGAGCAGATAGAGAATAGATCTGAAGATGGCGACGGGTACTTATATGGTAGGGTTGACAAATTAAGTTCTCTAACATCGTTTTTTTGGTTCATCCATTTGTTTTTAAATTTTGTAACAAAAACTGAACGAAAATAAATATCAATCAATTGTAACGCAAACAATATAGCAATCAAACTCAACAAAAACAACAATATCAATAAAAGCAACTATAACTTAGAAAGCGAATCCCGCCTGATTATTTTTTTGCAACGCGTACTTCACTGTGTGAGTATAGACAGCGATAGAGAGTGAGCGAGAACGAGCGGACGCCATCTTCAGATTCTCTACCTGCTCGGGTTATACCTTCTTGGGAGGTACAATGTATGACTTTTCCAATGACTTTTCGTTTCTTGACAGTTACGACAAGTTTCACTTCACTGACGTTTATCTTCTATTTGGAGTGGGTAGGTACCTACTTGTTGTCGTGTTGTTGTCTAACAGTCTACTTGTTGTTGGTAAACGGAGTTTTTTTTATCATTTGTTTATTTCCTTATCATTTGATTATCTTTATTATTGGAGTTTGTTTTTTTATATATATTTAATAACGTTAAAAGTGAAACAGAACTATTATTACATGTTTAGTAGATAGGACGTATTTTTTCTTTTTTACAACAAGGCCACTTAGCTGTGATAGAAACAATATGTTAATTTGAGCATCAGTGCAAAGTCTAATTCGATAGGTAGTGTGGGCTTTATAGGAGTAATAGGCAGCTACCAAATAAACAAGTAAGTAAGTTCTTTAGCCATATTTTAAATATTCTAAATGAAATGATTTCAATCACAATAATAAGAACCAGTCATTCGTAAACGAGTTCTATGAATATATTAATACAGAAGTAATAAAAATATTTAAGCACGAAGTTATTTTAAAGTAGAGAAATTTATTATATGTTTTTCTCTTTATCTTCAGCTGCATAAAAATACATTTAGTAAAAATGGCTTCAACACTAAGACGAACAGTTTCGCAAGCAATAAATAAAAGAAATATTTATTTTTCCTCCATACTTCAGCAGAGCACAGATTCTAAAATACTTAAATCAGTGTTTAAAAATGTTGAGGATACCAATTACACAGTTAATGAATTTGTGTGGCAAAATTTGGACAGATGGCCAGACAAAACTTTTACAGTAAGTTTATTTTTTTTACCAACTGTAAATGTATATTTGGGGCTAAGTCTGCAATGTCACAATATACATAATAGGTATACAATTTTTTCTATGACTATTAAAACTTTAATTTAAAGTAAGTATACAATTTTAAATTTAAAAGACAAATTGTATTTTTATTGTTTTACTTCCTAAAATAATTATTGACTTCTATATGCTTAAAATGAATATACATATTTAATCTATAGTTTTTTCTTATATATTAATATAGATACCTACATTGTTTTTGTATAAAGTGACCAGCAGACAGAGTGACATTCAATTAGAAATATAATTGCTTGTGTGTCTTTTTTCCGATAGTTTTGAAATATTAAACATGATTTTAGGTATGTGCCACAACTGGACATGGATATACTTACGCACAAACATACCGCATGTCTATAACATTTGCAGCATCTCTGCGAACAAAATTAAAACTAAAGAATGATGATACAGTTGCTATCATATTGCCAAATGTTCCGGAATATCCTTGTATAACATTGGGTATACTGGAAGCTGGATGTGTGATCAGTATGATGAATCCGGCATATAATGCTCGTGAGTTTGAACTTATTACACTAATTCATATGCTAAGACACCTAATATATTACTTGTACCAAAGTGTGGTAGATTGCATGCTGTTGAAATTTTTACTATTGCGAATATACAGCTTCCTAAATTATTTTTTACCGGAAACTGATGTTTTTTGGAAACATTTGTAGTGTATTAACAAAATTGAAAATTCATTATGTATCTACATACAGGGAATTTCTACAAATTCCCTTAATTCAGTGTTCAATGTTGTTGCCAATCCAGTTTCTTGAACCAAGGTACAAAATGTTTACCGTTTGATAAAAATAATAAACATTATTAATTGATTGATGGTTCAATTGACAATTGCCACACCTTGAGTGAGATAAAAATGATAAAAACATATAGTATAAAATATTTATAATCTTATCTCACTGAAATAAGCAATTCACTGCGAAATGTATGATTATATTATAGTATACATATATACCCCCATAATCTACTTAAGATTAGCTAAAAAAGCAGCTAAAAATTATGAAGTATATCTACAATCACTGTTAAGAAAAACTTATATCAAATGTGGTCTGGTATTTATTAGGTTCAGCCTGTAGTATATCAATTACTAATTACTTAGTAATTACGAATAACTTATTAAGCATATTATATGATTTGATTTCTGGAATGCAATAATAACACTTAGTTTTATTTAATATAATTCTTTTATTCAACAGACGAACTGAAACGACAATTGGAACAAATAAAATGCAAAGCCATTGTAGCCTCGAAAATTTCTTACGCGAATATTTCAGAAGCACTAAGTGCTATGAATAAGAATCTACCAGTTATTCTTATTGACCATGATTCGCTTCCTGAAGGAACGATAAAGTTTGCCGAATTTGCTAACGATCTAAATGTGGATATAGATTGTTTGAAGTCAGTTAAAAGGAGTCCCAAAGATGTAGCCATCATGCCGTTTTCTAGTGGCACCACTGGTTTTCCTAAAGCAGTTGTTTGTACACATAAATCTGTTGTATCCTTCAATAAGGCTATTCTGGATCCTAATATCGTCGCAATAGAGGAGGCATCAGGTAAATATAATAGTTTAAATTTATTTATTTTCCTTGCAAAAAAGTATTACTAGCAAAAAATTCCGAAAAAAAAAAATTCATTTTCTGTAATTTTATTGCAGCAAACTACCAATCAGTGTTGCCAGGAATATTACCGTTCTTCCATATATTTGGTTTCAACGCATTAATGTTGAATTTAATGTGTGTGGGAGTGAAATTGGTGACGCTCAGCTCTTTCAAACCTGAGGTATTTTTGGAAACAATTGTGCGACATAGAGCACAACATATGTATGCTGTACCGCCGATGAGTAAGCATTTTTTTCTGTTAACTTAAACAATTTTTCTTTTATTTTATACTAGCTTTCCGCCCGCGGCTTCGCCCGCTTTGTCTTAAATTAGGTTTAAGACAAAGCGGGCGAATTATACACTAAAATTATACACTAAAACCTTCCTCTTGAATCACTATCTATTAAAAAAAACCGCATCCAAATCCGTTGCGTAGTTTAAAAAATTTAAGCATACAAAAGGAACATAGGGACAGAGAAAGCGACTTTGTTTTATACTATGTAGTGGTATACAATATACTACTCGCTCTCTGTCTGTCTTTTCGCAATAAACTCAAAAACTATTGCACCAATTGTCATTCTGTTTTCTCCAATGACGAATTTCGAGGAAGGTATCTAATTTGTTATGTAGTCTGAGTGATAAGTTGAAAATGGCGTAAAATAGAGATAAGGCTCTTAAAAATACGTGCGATAGCTCATTTGATTCGGAATGACGTCTAGAAAAATGTATCGGAATTGTGTATTAGCACACAAAAAATTGCAAAAGTTATAAACAAATTAAGTTGCAAAAAAAAGGTATTTCGTTTATTGTTAATAACTCCGAAATTATTAACATTTCAGAAATTTTGAAAAAAGATTCTTAAAGAGGAGGAACTTTCCAACGAAAATCTCCCAACTCCCGGAATTCTATCTCCATTATTTATAATTTTAATTTAACGCTGAAAATAGGCCTCCGCGCGGCATTTTTAGTTAGCGCGCGCAGCTTCAAAACCGAGCACGTCACTAATTATTTTTTTTAAGGTATTAAATATTAATTTAAAAATTTAAAAAAATTATGGTGTATTCCGAACACTTCAAAGAATTTGCTCCCGTTGGAAATTTTACTTAAAGTTAATTTTTCAACAAATTAGACAAATGTTAACTAACGAAATTTTTTCGAACTTCCGTCCTTATTGCACATTAAAAAAAATGTTTAAATAATTGTCGGTAAAATTTTTCACTTCGTGGAGCCCTTCATATAAATATACTTAACAAGATCGCGCTATAAAAGTTTAAAAAATTTTAATACTTTGTTTATAATAATTTTTTCAAGTTAACAAAAAACTAGAAAAATCTAGTTTTTTGTTCAAATTCTTATTTATTCGTTTTATATGACCCAGTCTCTAATTGAACTTTGATGAGAAGTTAATGTTCTGAATCACTTCTGAATAATATAGTCATTGTGGTAACCATTTTAAGAATTATTCTTAATCTTTATTTTCGAAGGAGTAGGAGTCCCAATTATAAGCCTAAAAATTAGTTATAATATAATCAAATCCCAAAAAACGCTATCTCTTGTTTTCAACTTTTTGCTATATTTTTATCAGTTTCGTTGTTTTGTGATGTAATTTTTTAAATAATTCCCCAAAAAATCATAGCAAATACCTATATTTCTTATTGTTTTCTCTTTTAATAATTTTTATGTTATTATCTTTTCAGTAATATTCCTAGGTAAGCATTCTGCGGTTACTCCAGCACACGTTCAATCGTTAAAAACTATTGTTTGTGGTGCGGCGTCTTTGGCTAGAAGCGACGCAGAGGCTCTGCTAAAGAAAAATGTAGGTATGCTGCATGCG
>CAJQZM010034876.1:8351-38209 GCA_907164665.1 Colias nastes
CAAATTTTCGTCGGCGCCATCTTGGATTTTAGTTTTGACCTCATATTGGTTAATAGCTACCCCAAAAACCACCCACATTTGCAAATGTGTTTGCTACTTAGGAAAAGTTCAGATTTAAAGATATAGGTAATGTGAATGTGTGGTAACGAATTTAATTTATTTCATTCCGACTGTTTCTCGGAATAACATACATTTACTAAGAATTGCATACAATGCCGGGTTTAATATATTGCCGGTAACATAATATTATGTATGATAATAATTCTTAAAAAAGTATTTTATACATTTCTTAAAAAGCTTCGATATTGTATACAATAATACAATTCATATTCAAATTGTTGTAAAATAGTCACACTTTTTTAAGTTGGTTGAATACACTAAAATACTTATAAGGATCGTACACCGGAAGAAGTTAGCGCGGAAAGTTTTTTTTTTTTTAATTATTAATATCTCAAAAAATTGCTCCCTAAATGCTCCATCAGAATCAGTAATTGCTCCACTTCTATAATTATTAGTTTTTTTATAATAATTTTTTTTAAAAATCCAAATACTGAAAACTTGATTTCCCGATAGAATGAAAAATATTCACTTTTCATAAAAAATTTTTTTGCAAAAAAATTGCTCCCGATTTGCTCTATCAATTACAAAAAAAAATATTTAATTTTGATAATTTTTACAATAGTTAACTGAAAAACTATGTTTGCATAGTAAACTACTGCGCTGTGACGTCATCAATTATTGTCGTTCCGACGCATAAGGGCCATATTTACATGTATCAGCACTGCAGCGATATCTGTAGACCTTAATGTTTATGTTTTCTTATTTATATTATTTACTAGATTTCCGCCCGCGGCTTCGCCCGCGTTTTCAAAGGAAAACCCGCATAGTTCCCGCAAACGATAGCAACTTGACACCGAAAGATGAAACAAGCGACTGAAACACAAATTAATTAAAAATTACTTGAAGTTTTAATAATACGAATAAACGTAATATGCGAGTTTAGGGATGGGTAGGGAAATGTTTATAAACATACCTATAATAAGAATGATTTTAAATACATAATATAATATCTGTTTCTTTCAACTTTTGCTAGATGAAACTCAATAATTAATTTATGTAATAAGTAAAATTTTTATGTAAAACCTATTGTCAAAAATAATTCTTTATATAATTATAAAGAATTATTTATACTCTAGTGAAAAATTTTCAGGTGATCATATAAAAGTAGGGCTCAATTTTTTTCGCGAACCCTACTTCTAAATAATTACCACTCTTCAATAATTTAAAACTCCTTCACACCCTGAAATAAAAAGTGCATATTAATTTTTCTTATAGTAAACAGAAATTCAAATTTAATTATTAATACCAATTTAATACTTTGATGATGATTGACAGTAGAAATATTTATTAATTGTTCATTATTATTGAATAAAATAGTACTTACACTTGTTATTCAATTGTTGACTCAATCACTATCCATACTAATATTATAAATGCGAAAGTAACTCTGTTTGTCTGTCTGTTACTCAATCACGCCTAAACTACTGAACCAATTTTCATGAAATTTGGTATGGAGATATTTTGATACCCGAGAAAGGACATAGGCTATCCTGAGAAAATGACGCAATCCCGGAAATCCCACGGGAACGGGAACTATGCGGGTTTTTCTTTGACTGCGCGGGCGAAGCCGCGGGCGGAAATCTAGTAAATAATATAAATAAGAAAACAAACATTAAGATCTACAGATATCGCTGCAGTGCTGATACATGTAAATATGGCCCTTATACGTCGCAACGACAATAATTGATGACGTCACAGCGCAGTAGTTTACTATGCAAACATATTTTTTCAGTTAATTATTGTAAAAATTATCAAAATTAAATATATTTTTTTTATAAGTAATTGATAGAGCAAATCGGGAGCAATTTTTTTGCAAAAAAATTTTTTATGAAAAGTGAATATTTTTCATTCTATAGGGAAATCAAGTTTTCAGTATTTGGATTTTTAAAAAATTAATTATAAATAAACTAATAATTATAGAAGTGGAGCAATTACTGATTCTGATGGAGCATTTAAGGAGCAATTTTTTGAGATATTAATAATTAAAAAAAAAAAACTTTCCGCGCTAACTTCCCTCCGGTGGATCGTACCTACTAATAAAAGTAACAAAATGAATTTTTAAAGTTCCCAGTAATCTTCTGGAATCAATTTCAATAAAAATATATAAAAAAAAAATAATATCAAGTATGAAGATGGTCTATAAAATGGAATGCGCTATGTTTACCTGAGCGTGATGTTCCCGCGAACCACGTGGCGACGTTAGATACCTAAATTTGAGTAACGCAGATTTGTGACAGCGTCCTTAAGGTTGAAAATTTTAGATATCAGAATTTTACGTAATGTCTTTTTACATATTCTATGGATAATCTTAAATTTTGCAACATCAGTTGGTAACTATATATTCAAATATTGTTTAAGTTTTTATTAAAATATTAAATTTTATGTAATTTTTTTGGTTTTTTAAGTAATTTTATTGCAGTCTCCATCGGGAATCAAACCGGTTCTTTACTGCTTTCACACGGTAACCACTGTACTAAGGAGACTATCAATTTAATTAAAATGTTACTTAAAATAAACACAAATAAAAAGAAAACAATTTAACCGCCAGCTTTTAAACTGCAATCAATCTCTCATATAGTATCAAGTTTAAAACCAAGTCGATATTACTGAAAGTCAATATCTTTATAAAAGTTTGTCTTCGAGAATTTTCTACAAACTTCAATGGTACGCGATTGCTATGTATGATTTTCTTCCGATGAATGCAAAATGAATTAAACTTTATATGAGTTCAAATATAGGTATAATAAATTAATACAATATTGAATCGACTCTAAAATGAGGTTGTGGTGTGTACCTACCTAATGATTTTGAATTTATATATTACTAGCTGTGCCCCGCGGTTTTATCTGCATTGCTCCGCTCCTGTTGGTCTTAGCGAAATGATATTATATACTTAGCCTATAGCCTTCCTCGATAAATGGGCTATCTAAGACCAAAATAATTTTTCAAATCTGACCAGTACCTAGTTCCTATGATTAGCGCGTTCAAACAAACAAACTCTTCAGCTTTATAATATTAGTATACCTAGATTGAGATATTTTGACAATACGTTTGGAATAATAGGACGTCTTAACACTTTTTAATACCGTTTTTAATTTAATTAACAGTTAACAGACTTAATTCAGCAAGGCTTATTCTTACAAGTATCTCTAGCTAAAATTAACTTATCAATTAAGTGACGAAATAAAATTCTTCACCAAAATATAACGGCGACATCGACATCGACCACAAAAATCCATTCGTATCGATATGTAACTCGATAGTGTTGTATCTAGTCGATATGTAGTCGATTGGAAAGAATATCGTTCCTATATCTGTGTTGAAATAGATGCTTTACTTGCGGTCATCGCTAGTGATGGGATGATACATTTTTTATTCACGATAAAATAAAAACATTTGTCTAGTTATACATATAAAAACGAGGTTAGTGTAACGTTGATAACGCCATGAAAGTTTGACTTTGATTCAAAACAAATGGAAAACCAAACTTTATGTATAGACACAGTTATGAAGTAGTAATGAAATAACTTTATGTGTCAAATAAGATGTTACAATTTTTTTATTAGTACCGACTTAAAGATATCACGGTCAATAAAACAGAATGACTTTGCATTCTTAAGTATGCTAAGACCTATTCAAACTACAGTAGCTTGTGTGGAATGCTCAATATATATTTAAATATTATTTAAATACATAAACGATATATTGTAGAGAATTATCTAATTTCTATTTATCAAAGTTATAAGACGTAAGACAAAATAAAATTCACACCAAATATAAGAAGCTGAAAAACGTATGTTTATAATTTTTAATAATCATTCGTCCGCTATAGATAACGCAATACATTCACCAATAGATTTTTCAATGTCATTTATCGACATCGATAGGAACATCACTAGTCGTTACATAGATCCCTCACCCAACCACTTTAGCATTTGAATACACAGTGGTGTTCATATCCTTTTATTAATGGTAAATATACACTTTTACAGTTTTCTCTATAATAAAATACGTATTCCACAGGCTTTTAAATCCTGCTTAACATGACTAGATATTTATGTGAAATCTCTGTAAATCTATATAAATAGATTTACAGAGATTTCACATAAATATCTAGTCATGTTAAGCAAAGATTTAAATTCTGAGGAAGGTATATACTGTACACATATACATCTACAGCATGTATTGTAATATTATCATAAAATACAAACATAATAATATTATGTGTAAGTCGAAAAACGGTCATCTCACAAAGTGTGTTATGAATTGCTACTATTTATTGACAACTTAATACTGTATTAAACTTTTAATAATACATAACTTGCCACTTGTGTTTCAAAATAAGTCTATATAGTTATTTCTATTCTCGATGTATTTCAATTAATTCGAATAATTATTAAAATTAATTACAATATTCAACGTTATTTGATTTCAACAGTTATATAATTTCACATATTATCCAACAGTTTCCAAAATAATGAAATCTTTCAATTCAATAGTTGTTACTTGTCCATTCAAAAATTACCACATCCATTACTTACCCTGACTCTAACGATCTGAACCACCATTGGAAATTGCATTTGGCTACAAAATCTATAGTCTATACATAAACAGTAAACACGTATGTCGTATAGGTATATACCCAAATTTAACGGCGACGAGTTATAATTACGGTCCCAAAAAAGTTGACGCGATAATACCCTGTAGTTATATTGGTATAAAGGTCAGGATTGCATGGATTGTTTTCGGTTATTTTCATACGCGTTGTGGAGCCTGTATTGGGCTATTATAGTCGGATCTCGTATCTATTTCCGATTGAACGTATTTCTCTATGTGACTGTCGCGTTTATTGTTTAGAAAGTTTATGGTAACATTTTAAAATGTTTTTGTTTATATTGTTGTTGATAAGGCATTGAGTCTGTTTGATTTATCCGTTGTCATATCTTTATCTGTACCTACTAATATTATAAAGCTGAAGAGTTTGTTTGTTTGAACGCGCTAATCTCAGGAACTACTAGTCCGATTTAAAAAATTATTTCGGTGTTAGATAGCCGCTAACTAATATAACTGTCTACCGCTTACCCACTTTACTATATCACAGAACTAATTTCAACGAAATATTTTTTTTTCAATAAAACTGATTTGAAACTAATTGATGCTCTAATAGGTGATGGTAATGTGTCGCATGATAATGCGAGTGACGCCGCGGGAGGAAAGCTAGTTGATAAAAGCAGTATTTTTTTTATTTTAATGTATCAAATGCCCTTTTAAGCGTATTTTTAAAGCGTCAATGTGACTTTAGGCTTCTATTTATAGTATTTTCCTAGAATTTTGTATCTTTATTTATCTAAAATCTTATTTTTCGATTTAAGAGATAAACATTTTCATCTTTAATTCAAATCTTTTAAGGCTGAATAAAAACACTTAAAACTTAAGCTTCGTGTACTTATAATAATCCTAAATAGATTAATGACTACGACTGTTAAAACATGAAATATAGTTTACCTTTAAAATTATATTAAAAATAAATATTACACTTAAGATACCCCATTAAATGCCTTTATTAACAGGAATCAATTCATGGTTATAAAGAGGCTGCCATTGCGCTGTCAAAAACCAGTTCTAGTAGCCAAAGATATTAAATAATATTACACGTCATATTTTATCTATACAAATCTAGACAAACTTTCGCGGGAAACCAATAAACATTCTAATCTCAACCTTATTCCATTGTGTTAAGGTTCTGTTTATTTGTTATTGATTACAAAATTAAGATGGCATCTCCTTTGTTTTCGGGAACACGGCTCAGATATAGAACTTTTTGTGTCAATTATTAGCCTCATTAATGATTAGATTAATGATATCGGAGAGGCTTTGAAGTAATTCTATAAAATGCTTTCAAATGTATTTTGAGATGTTATTAAATTGTAAATAGGAGGGATTAATGGTAATAATTAAAAGTAATGGACGAAAAGCGTCATTATTATTCTTTATAAGGCTTTGATAAGATTGATGGAATTTTTATTAATTATTTTGGGTCATGGAGAATTTAATTATGTGATGTGATGGCTTGGACGATGTTGTTTTTTGTTTGAGTTGTAAAATAAATGGAAATTATTTTAAGGACGATAATATAAGGTAAAATAAATAAAGCCTTACGTATAGGTATATATCTATGTATTTAGCAAAACAACATGTATCGATAATTATAAGTTATACCTACTGTTACGATAAAGTAGTGATTTCCTCTTAATATGAACAATAGATAGAGGCTGATGCTAAGTTTAGAATGTAAATGAAGTTAGATACAGTTGTATTTCTATAATCTATATAGTAATATTATAAAGCTGAAGAGTTTGTTTGTTTGCTTGAACGCGCTAATCTCAGGAACTATGGTTGGAATTGAAAAATTATTGCACTGTTTGATAGCCTTTTTATCGAGATATGCTATAGCCTTATAGCCTATAGGCTATCATTACACTAAAACCAATAGGAGCGTATCAATGCTGGTAAGACTGTCGAGCAAAGCTAGTTGTTGATATATTTCTTATATTTGTTTCAATTAAGTCAAAAGTAACACCTACGCTTTTAAAAGAGGCGTCATCCCATTCTTTATTTAGCATAGCATTAAGTATCCCTTTTAAGATATTTTATCACTCACATCAGCGGAATGAAAAATTCCGAGCCAATAAGTTCACAATGAAATTTCTCATAACGCGATGGGTTTTATAAGCGAAATGCGGAACCCTAAAAGTGCGGAAATTGTAGTGAAACCGTAAAAGAGATCATAAAAGCAGGTCATCTGTTGAAGTGAAATATGAGGGAAATTCGTGTGCAGCTTATAGAGTACACTTTTCGTTATTAAATTCCCCGGTTTGTCCACATTTTATTAAGAATTCGCGTACGTTTGTGTGTTTTAAGTGTTAAGTGATTGTGAACCTTAAAGGTGTATGGAGAAAGATGTTGTCTTTGTAATATTATACGCGCTTTTCCCAGATTGACCCTAAAATAAAAATAAAATAATGCTTAAACTCAATTTATTGTATTGTTATCTATCCTTGATAGGTTTACATGGTATATTCAACCTGTCTATTTAAAGTAGTTGAAAATCGAGTCTAAAGGAGCCTGTTACTTAAAAAAAACATACAGGTGAAGAAGCTATTTTACTATAATTTAAGTATGGACCTGCGCCTAACTTCAGCTCGGCAAAAAGATTATTAAACTTCTTGCTGGTGAAATAATTCTATTTTATATGTCAAATAAATAAAATAACATTTATTAATTTTAACGTAATTACAAAAATTCCTTGAATACCTAATTTTTAATTATGCTGATGTAAATAAACATGCATTAAATAATTCGAAAAAGGATGAAATTGGATTCGATGCTTAATATTTATTAATTATATCAGGAAATCAGGAAACATTTCTGTAAGCATCATCCACTTTTAAATAAAATTTATTTCAAACTGTTATTTAAATTACAGGTAAGTCCAAATATCAATTAATTCTTCAAAAAATTCATAGTGGGCAGCGTTGGCCCAACAAATGATTGTCGATGTTTGCCGCCATTACGGCGATCATAACTCGAAATCTTCTCTATTTTCATAATTGTCTCACCATAACAAAGATATATTATATCTGTACCTGTGTAACCTGAACAAGTAAAACATAAATATAAAAATATCATCGCTTTCATATTATATGATCATTTCGTATTGTACGAATATAGGACATCCAAATTCTCTTTTGTCGACTCGAAATCCGTGCCAAATCAATACATCAGACACCTGCTACTAGAAGTTTAAATATTATAGATACGATTATTTGATACTAGCTGTGCTCCACGGTTTTACGCGCAGTGCTCCGCTCCTGTTGATATGAGCTTGCTGGTATATAGCCTATTGCTTTTCTTGATAAATGGGCTATCTAACACGTAAAGAATTTTTCAAATCGGACCAGTTGTTCCTGAGATTAGCGCGTTCAAACAAACAAACTCTTCACATTTATAATATTAGTATGGATAAGATAAACTATCCCTGAAAGTCTACCTACCTATCTACCTAAGGTATACTTACAAATTGTATCAATTAAATAATTTATCAAACTAACAATGTATAATTATAAAAAATCTCCCATGCCATATATTCTGATATATAAATATAATATGTCGTGACATAATATAAGGTTATATATTTGTTGGTTGATTGTGGAGTACTGAACCGAATTCGATGCAAGCTTCCGTTTCTGTTTTAGTTCCAAAGTATGGAGGTGGCTCTTTCTTTTATTAAAATAAGATGATTAAGTATTACGACTCAATATTTATGACAATTAATATTATTGGATGTTTGTATGGGAGAACGTATATATCTCGAACGTAATCTGTCAAGTCAACGATCACCTTGTCGCCCTAATAATCTTGTTGATCAATTAAAGTGCCTGTCATTTTTGTTATGAAATAGTAATAGCACAGGTAATAGTAAAATTATCATCTTCATTTTAACACATATACCCATACATCCATAAGTATACTTCAGTTTTAATGAGATAATTAAAATAAAAATATTTATTTCTCAATCAATCTTCCTCAATCACATAGCAACAAGAAAATATCAAAAAACAATAAAAAACAAAGCCCTTTCCATACTAACCGAACGAAAATAACCAGCGGCCGCGGCGATTCAAAAGACGCCGGTATCTCAGCATATTTATTATTACTAGCTATCTTAATAATATACACAATCTGTACTCGATGTTATTAAAGGTACCT
Organism: Colias nastes; assembly: GCA_907164665.1. Classification (NCBI taxonomy): domain Eukaryota; kingdom Metazoa; phylum Arthropoda; class Insecta; order Lepidoptera; family Pieridae; genus Colias; species Colias nastes. The sequence goes on from CAJQZM010034876.1 coordinate 17,241, forward strand.
ATGTAACTCGGAATGAAGCGAATACGGTACAGTAGGTTATGTTTAAAGTAAAAGGGCTTTATTAAACGGTTAAGATCGACTCTTATTTCTAAGTTTATGATAATATGTCTTTATATATTTTTATTGAACTACTAGATTTCCGCCCGCGGCTTCGCCCGCGTTATCAAAGGAAAACCCGCATAGTTCCCGTTCCCGTTGGATTTCCGAGATAAAACCTATTCTATGTGTTAATCCAAGTTACCCTCTATATGTGTGCTAAATTTCATTGTAATCGGTTCCGTAAAATTTGCGTGAAAGAGTAACAAACACACACACACACATCCTCACAAACTTTCGCATTTATAATATTAAAAAGTAGGATGATAAGTGTTTGTACTTTTGTTATTGGACAATATGTAATGGGGCCAGTGTCCCTATTTCCTGTCATAGAAACAAATATATATGAGCTGATGATGATGATGACAAGATGCAAGATTAGTCATTAGATGATCTTCGATCCCATCACCACTTTCACATGCATGCATCATTTATAACAATACTAGGTTTCCGCCCGCGGCTTCGCCCGCGCAGTCTAAGAAAAACCCGCATAGTTCCCGTTCCCGTGGGATTTCCGGGATTGCGTCATTTTCCCGGGATAAAAAGTAGCCTATGTCCTTTCCCGGGTATCAAAATATCTCCATACCAAATTTCATGAAAATTGGTTCTGTAGTTTAGGCGTGATTGAGTAACAGACAGACAGACAGAGTTACTTTCGCATTTCGATCTTAGAGTATTTAGGAGTATGTTGTATGTTCCGCCAGGGACTGGAACATGCTTCCTGAATCTGTGTTCCCCGATGGGTACAATATGTAGGTCTTCAAGAGGAGAGTGAACAGGTACATTCTAAGGAAGCGCGCTCCATCTGAGGCCACATTTCAACTTACCATCAGGCGTGATCGTGGCCAAGCGCTCCTCTATTGCAGCATAAAGAATGTACTTAGAAATTAGTCTGCTACTACACACGGATGAGATTTAAAATAGAGTCAATTACTAACTTACAGGTAGTTTGTGAAATTATGCTTCTGTACAGATTATGATTTTTCATTTTATATATTCACAGTTACTTACTGTGTGATATTTAAATATTGCCCTTGTTATCGAGTTTTGAAGTAATTTTATCTATACTAATATTATAAAGCTGAAGAGTTTGTTTGTTTGTTTAAATGCGCTAATCTCAGGAACTACTGGTCCGATTTGAAAAATTCTTTCGGTGTTAGATAACCCATTTATCGAACGGAGCCACGCTGGTGAAACTGTGAAGCGCAGCTAGTATTAAATAAGCTAAGTTTATTATTGTAATGATATTAGTACCTACTGTAGGTACTGTAGTTTAAGAAAGTATGCTTTCGACTTTCACTATAAGATTGATCATTTCCGTTTGTGTGCTTTTCATATAATATATTTCAATAACTTATTAAAAGCAACTAAATGATCAGCCTTTTAATAAGTCTAGGCATAGAACCCACGATAATGTGATGCTTATTCATAACTATTGTTTCGAAGCAGTGTGTGAAAAAAATTACCTTTAAATTCACAAATAAAAGTGGGTCGACAAAATATATAGAGCGGTATGAATTTACATATAGTTGTATGTACAAAGTAATATGACAGCTCCACGGTTTTATGTTCTCTCTATTGGCAGCACAATGGAGTAGTATTGACAACTTTGTGTGCTCAAGTGTTTACTAATAACAGAATAAGATAAAGAGCTCATATTATGTTCGTGAACGAAATTGTCAGTGATTTTGAAAATCAAAACGCGAAGTTATTTAAGAAAAACTAAAATCTAATAAAGTAATACATTATCTGTGTTATAATTATAGGTATTATTATTCTCTTCGTCGAACGAATGAGCATTATGATTTTTGGATTTTCCAAATTTTGCCTTTAATTCGGTCAACAGTAGAAGGTAGTAACTATAAGGTACGTAATCTGTCGTAAAAGTATAAAATAAAAATAATTCTTTGGTAGAGGCAAGTCGTTTTTTTTGTTAAATGTAAGAAAAATCGTCATTTATAAAAACCACATTAAATTGGCGCTCGTAGGTAAGATAGAACAATTTTCTTTAGATATTGAATAATTACGACTTTTTTAAACACTGCAATTTTTTAAAAAACACTTTTTAAATGAACCTACAAAAATGTCACTGATTCCTTCCATAATAATATTCAGTTCGCAATAATCGGCAATTTTGCGTTGATTTATTCTCTCTGTATTTTTAAATGTAACTTTATGTTAAAACAATATTAAAATCAATGCATCCCTTTACACACACACAACTTACAAAGATTCCCGCATAAATTCTTCCACAGATTAAAAATCTCAATCCCAATAAATTTGTATACAACACACTACAATGGCATGTTTAACGCGATCTTGTTTATTTGCTGCAAGCAGAAGGGTTAGGTACGTACAACCCGGTTACAATATCTGTGGACCTCGCTGGAACGCGGAGCCCCTTCCCGTTCCCCTTTACCTCCCCGCGCTCGCCCGCGGCGCGTCAGTACGGTTAGCAATTTCGTTGCGTTCGCGATGTGACGTCATCGACGCCAGGTCCACAGATATTGTAACCGGGTTGTATTATAGCAGTATTATTCCCAGCGTGGGAAAGTGATGGCGCTATACGACCTATATAGCGCTGTCTCTTTTCCGCACTGGGAATAATACTGCGTTAAAATATAGTACGGGGGCAGACGGTAAATAATTATTTGGTACACGAATCACGTATCTAAGGGTACAACAATACTCCCTCACATATTTTAAGGTTATTAGCTGGGGCGTGGAGGGAGATAGAAATTATTTCGGCCATTTTCTTTATAAGGATATAATTTGAGTTTCCTTGCCAGATGGAATTTTGTACAATATGGATAGTAAGAAATAGATTTTTGCAGTAAATGTAATTTGAAAGTATATCGTCTTATCTATGTTATTTGTAATACATTTCCTTGTTTTGTTGTTGTTGTTGTTGTTTGTTTGTTTCTAGGGACTATTGGTCTATATTTCGAACAGTATCAAACAGCAACAGATATACTTATTCTTCTTCATCTTTACGAGTATAATAAGGGCCGATTTTTCAATCCATGGTTAAAACTTATTCGCCCAATAAAGTATTACACGATAATATTAAAATGTCACCCGTAAACTGTCAAAGACGGGCAAAGAATACATTTTTGAAATGGTAGTTTAATACGTTATTCGACGAATAAGTACTAACCAAGGATTGAAAAATCAGCCCTAAATCAAAGAATTCATGTCTAATTCCCTTTTTGGAATAGTTAATTCATTATTCGAATTTATTTTTCAAGCGCAGAAATTAGACCTCAAAACTTATATTACCTGTTGATATACCTATTTGTGAAGTCCCGTGTCCCCTAGTGGGGTAAGGGGCAGATGCATTATTCATACATCTGTTTCACTCATCGATCGATTTTATATATTTGAATTGTCCAAAATTCTCAGTAAGTATTCGTATAAAGTAATAAATATGATCCGGCAATACTATTATTAATTAACAAGAATAATTAATTAACAAGAAGTTTAAATTGTAAAGACATAATATTCATTTATAAATCTAGTATAAAGTTTCTTATCAAAACGCTACAACTCTCTAAGGTCGATACATAAGGTTAATGACCTTGGCATCCCGGTAAACATTTGACTATGTTGTTTATCCTGGATGTCAACGTTATTTTTACAAGTTTTTTTTTTATATAGAGTGTAATTAAAAATTTCTTTAAAATACCTTCTGTTTATTTTTTGGGTGCTCATGCTGTGTTTATGTTGTTTTTATGATGATTTTGGAGCAACCTCCATAATTATTAATTTGTATGCAAAACGATCTATTGATTTGTCATAATATTTTGAAGTTCAAGACCATAATATATACCTACTATTTACTTACTTACCTACATAACGTAAATAATATAAAGAATAGCTAGAAATATATTTTATCTTATCCTACTAATATTATAAATGTGAAAGTTTGTGAGGATATGTGTGTGTGTGTGTTTGTTACTCTTTCACGCAAATACTACTGAACCGATTACAATGAAATTTAGCACACATATAGAGGGTAACTTGGATTAACACATAGGATAGATTTTATCCCGGAAATCCCACGGGAACGGGAACTATGCGGGTTTTTCTTAGAAAACGCGGGCGAAGCCGCGGGCGGAAAGCTAGTAGGTAATAATATAAACTAATGACATAAGCCTGAAGTAATTTACCTACACTTACATTTTGCTATTTTTATTTCTAGAAGTATTTTACAAATGATTGAATAATTCCAGATTTTTATTTTTACGATACAAATAAACCAAGACCTTTTGAAATATGGTGAACGATTCTATTTAACTAGCTGTGCTCCGCTCCTGTTGGTCTTAGTGTGATGATATTATATAGCCTATAGCCTTCCTCGATAAATGGGCTATCTAACACCGAAATAATTTTTCAAATCGGATCAGTAGTTCCTGACATTAGCGCGTTCAAACAAACAAACAAACTCTTCAGCTTTATAGGACAAGTATAGTTCAAAGCTGTTGTTTTAAAGACACCTCATTTGCCTAAAAAGTAGGAAGTATATAATTATTGATAGTTTTAAGGTGGTCCATGGTCATTAAGAGATGGGTAAAAGGTAATTAAGGGAAAGGTTTAACAGATAATAAAGGAAATGCTCTTGTTAGATGCACATTAGTAAGTTAATAGTGTAGGATTTCGGGTGTGAAAGTATGGGATGGAGCGATTTTATATATTAGCGGTCCACCCTGACTTCGTCCGTGGTACATTACTACGTTTTCTCTCCATAAGAAACATCCTCGTACTTCAAGGAAAATTATAAAAAATAATTAATAATGAAATCGGTTCAGCCGTTCGCGAGTTATACGCTAACCAACTCATTTAGCGATTGATTTTTATTATATAGGTAGATTAGCTTTCCGCCCGCGGCTTCGTCCGCTTTGTTTAAAACCTAATAGATTTTATAGTAAAATCTTCCTGGAGGATCACTCTATCTAAGAACCCCATTAAAATTTGTAGCGTAATTTTAAAGATTTAAGCATACATAGGGACAGAGAAAGCGGCTCTGATTAAACCTGCTGAAATATATTTCTATAGTTTATTATAGTAGTGTGTTATTCTGATGTACCTATAACCAATATTACTGAAGTTGCACCAAAATCCATTCAGTAGTTTTTGCGTGAAAGAGCAACTAAATAATCTAAATCAATTCAGTAATTTCTGCGAGAAGGAGTCATTGTTATTGTAGATTACATATTTACTTAATACTAGTCTGTTTAAAATAAATTATTATATTTACTTAGTATGTACTAATCTGTTTAAGGGCTGATTTTTCAATCCTTGGTTAAAACTTATTCATCGAATAACGTATTAAACTACCATTTCAAAAATGTATTTTAATTGTCCGTATTTGACAGTTTATAGGTGACATTTTAAAATGTTCGTGTTATACTTTATAGGACGGATAAATTTTTGTTTGAAAAATCGCCCCTAAATAAAATACCGATAGAATAAAAGACTGTCATAATACAATAATGAAAACATCAACATTATAATAATATTATGTCTCCGCTCATCACCATAACACAACCCGTAAGTACAAAATTACTTTTTGTATAAATAATTAGATTTTAACGTTGTTGTTTATTTTATTTAAACGTTATATTAGTATAATTGCTTTTTAAATTGTTACAATATGAAATTAAAAGAGATGAAAGATTTCTAGATAAATGCTTTGTGTTGAATTTGGTAGGATACATTTTTGTTACATTGGCTGGGAAAATTTGCTTAATAAATCTGGCTTTCTATCTTACACGTTTTGATATTTGATAAAGCGATTTTTTGCAAATGAATAATAATTATTGAATTATTTGTAAATTTTGCACTTATTCTAACTCTATCCTACTCTACTACTATAAATATTATGCATTTTACATACTTTGTTTGTTTATTTATGTTGTATAAAAAAACAACAACAATTTAACATACATTTCAACTACCACTATACTGCTAGAGGGAAACAGACCTATCTTTTTTTTAAATCATTACCACAGATTAAACATACCATAACCCAAACAGATGTCACATCAAACTTTCCTGACCTTTACAGATAAAATAGCGAGCTAAAACCTCTCATAAAACACGTACAAAATGTCAGGAATATTAATACCGTAACTCCATTTTAATTGCCATACCTAAATAAGATTATAAAGTGCTCTTTGTCGTTTGTTAATCACTGTTGTTGAGTTGTTTTTTTAATCTAACCCAAATGTTTGTAGCGGTCGCTTTGGGTTTATGTTATCTGTGACAAAATATTGGGTTACATTTTTGCTAATAATTTAGGTCTGTTTTTTGTTTCGTATGAGCACCGTAGAGAAAAGTTTTTTTTGTATGCGCCCTTACTACCTATTATTATAAATACAAAACTGACTTGTTCTGATGTTTCTTAGGTTGTGATTAGCTTAGGTATACTGAACCGATTTTGATGAAATTAAAACAGAGATAGTAGTGATAATATGTAAAAATAAAATTTATGAAGTTTCAAAAGTAATAATTTATTAAAGAAATTATTGTTTTTATATTAATCAATGTAGGTAATATTCTATAGTCTGTACTCTGTATTACTTCGAGTTATCATTACATTTTAGCCAAATGACGTTATAAAAAATGTGAAAATATCCAACAAGGAACTCTAAAAAATTAACTATATTTATCAAGTAACAAATTTTAATACGGTTAACGCATAATACAAATAAGGAAGTACGCGTTGGACGGTTAATTTAAACTTGGACATGTGGATGATAAAAAATAATTATTACATGACATATTTTAATAGCTGTATGGGGACTCGTCACATCTATATAGGCATTAGGTTATCGCCCCGGTTTCGCTTGGGTATATTTTTGTTAGAATTTCTAAATTATGATTATTTACAGTAGAGGTTTATTCATAAATAAGAAAAATCATTAGAATCCGTTCAGCCGTTTTCGAGTTATAATTTGAGCATGTAACACGACCTATTAACCAATAAAATGAATAATATTTTAACGGATTTGAAACCATTTATAAACGTTATTTTGTTAACGAAGTGTTTTCATTTAAATGTTTAATTTACATAAATTGTTCAAACTTACATTTTTCGTAACATTCCTAAGAAACAAAGTAAAGTAGGTACGATGAACTATCTTGAAAACTAGACGATCGAAAAATTCAAATATTCAATTAACAGGCTTAACAATTAATCCATAAATTATGTTATCAGATAATATTATTCGATCGTGACTAGCCTTAAATGCCATAGCAAATTTATATTTGACAGTGTATTTTATCTTTCAAATCTATGAAATTATTTATTAATCATTCTTGGAAGGCCAATGATATTGTTCAATGAGTTATGTGTGTACAAGAGTAGTTAGATTAATTTATAATTGAGAGTGGGTTATAGAAAATAAAATCACTTATTTTTTGGTTCGAAGAATATTTCTCCAATTTTTAAAAAATTAGTGAATTTTTACCTTGAATAGTTATTTATATTTTTGTACCTAGGTTCGCCTCTTCATTAGTTATATATTTTCCATTTTAATCTCTTTTTTCCCACAATAATTCATCCATTCAACATAATATTAATCCATTCAAAGAGATCGTACGATTAAAACACTAAAAATCGTATGCTTAATTCCAGCGTACGAACACAAGCGTACGGATGTATGTAGTCCCCGTGACATGTAGACATGTAACCTGTTACTGTATCGATCTAAGAGCCTAATACTCGTTAACGGTCCATACTGTGATACCATCGAACCAGCGTTTGCGAAGAATGGATGTGATATTTATATGATAGAGTATAGTTTTTGATGGTTAATTTTTCGTACTTTACATAGAGATCGTAGATGCAAATTATTCATTTAAGAAAATGAATAGGAAGGTTAGTTTTTGTGTGATTTAGCTTTATAGGCTTATTGCAAATTGTTATAGGTACGTTGAACTGCTTTACTTTAATTGTTATTTTCTTTATCTTATATTCTTGGTATAAATAAACTAAATATAAATTTAATTTATAAGGTAGGTACCTAATATGTAATATGAATACAATAAATAAGTCTATTTTTCGTGATTAACTTTGATAAAATTGCCTTTCTACATTCAAAGGTCATTCATGATAAATCGTGTATTTTTTACGATCGATTAGGTATACAAAAACACATAATATTGTTTTTGATGTAAGTATAATCCTTCTGTAAATTCGTACTCTTCACCATATTCTACATAATGTCAATACTCCATACAAACATAATTACTTACACTCCAAAGTCCAAACCACTTCTATAAAAATACAATTTCTAACAAGTAAAATGCCGCATCCAAATTTACCTAATCCTGCAATATGTTCAGCTAAAGGTGCGATTAAACGACGCGCAAACACGCGAGCCGAGCCTGGCTCGGCTCGTGGTCCGCCGCGCCACGCGCCGTGTAAACAACTGCGCTCGGCGCGGCTCGGCAAAGTTTGCACGATCCATCACTTGTCGGTTTTTTCGACACAGATCAAAGGCGCGGGGCTCGGCTTGTGTTAATACGCGCCGTCTAAACAGATGTCACTGTCTATTTTGTATTGATGTGTAGCCGCCAAGGACGGCTCGGCTGGCGTAGGATCGTGCTACTCCGCGTCGTTTAAACAAGCAGGCTTGCGTCCGTATTTAGCCGAGCCGCATTTCCACGGACGGCTCGGCTCGCGTAGGATCGGGCTAGCCCGCGTCGTTTAATCGCACCTTAATAGACAACGTCCCAGTGGTGTGAGTTTGACAAATTATCCATTTTACGCATTGTTATGGACAAATGTACGAGAAATCTCTTTGCTAATTATATGCGAGATTAACAAGAGTTTTGTAATTGTAGCACTTTATAATATGGAGGTTGTTTTTTGTTTGTATTCCAAAGGAATTCTAAAAATACATTTCTTTCTTGAATACGATATTAATATATACGTACAATATATTATACAACACTAAGAAAGAAAAAAATATGTGCACATAATTTTTTAAATAAAGCTCTAGGTAATTGAATATTTTCATATATAATATACTTATCTGTACTAATATTATAAAGCTGAAGCGTTAGTTTGTTTGAACGTGCTAATCTTTGGAACTACTGGTTTGTTTTGAAAAATTCTATTCGGTGTTAGATCCATTTATCGAGGAAGGATAGGCTATAAATTATAATATATCATCACGCTAAGACCAACATGAGCGGAGCAATGCGGGTGAAACCGTGGGGCACAGCTAGTTAAACATATATCGCTTCATTATATAATATTTTTAAAGTTTTAGTCCAAGAACGAAGAACTAATCCAAATAGGTAGTAATTTTTATAAAAATAAATCAATATTAAATATTCTTAAAAAACAAACAGCAAAATTGTAAGCCACTCAGCAAAATATCCTTGTCAATGAAAAAAAAATACGTGTGGCACTCGAGGACTGCCGCGGTAAAGCTATTGCATAGCATCGCATCGCTGTGCCGGTTGGAGTGGGGGGTGTTAGGTTTTTTCGTTACGGAATTTTTACATTCGGTCGCCGCGCTCAAAGTCTGAGATAAAAGCTATACAATAGCTTAAAAAAAATAAAAATCCTTCCAAAGAGTTTTCATAAAACTAGCTTCTATTTATATCAATGTATAACGCAGTTAGGGTTTATTGCATTTATTAAATGCAGTTAACAATTTCGTCCATCAATTGATAAAACGTTTTTATATCCTTGTATTATTTTTAAAAGTTTTGTATAAAATATTTTTGGCGTATTGGCTCTATGAAGAGATGAGAAATAAATTTGTTTTTTCCGAAACAGTGAGGTAATTTTAATGTTTTGTATGAAAATATTTTATGTAGGTACCTAATAAAAATTGATAATCTGTACGTGCTTTTGGATTGCTGAATAATTACTTGTAGAACAATAAGTAATTATTTGACAGTAATATACATTTTTAATTTGCAAGTATTCAAGTCAATTACCAAAAATATTGACTTAAAAATGTTAACTGTTTAACAGTTAAAAAACAACATTATTATATTTTCTCTCTTTACCTATCCTATATTTTTTCTTCTCTTTATATATATGAGTGAATAATAAGTCTTATACACAGACATAATATATTCAAACCATATACTTACCTAGGTACGTTCCACGTAACTCTATGAAACATACATTCGACAAATCTGCATTATAATACAACAACGATACCTATATTATCATGGCGATATGTTTAGGAAACACTCTAAAACTCATACGATATAAACTATTATAATATAGACGAGATTTAATTCGCGGCTTCGCCCGCTTGTCTGAAACCTAATAAATTATATGCTAAAAAACTTCCTGTTGAACCACTCTATCTATTAAAAAACCGTTGCGTAGTTTTAAAGATTAAAGCATACATTGGGAGAGAGAAACTTAGAAAAATAGGGACAGAGAAAGCGACTTTTTTTTATACTATGTAGTGATAAACAAAAAAGGTTTAAACCAAATACCGTATGAACAGGAAACGTCAAATTGTAATCTAATAAGCGATTTTATTCACTTATAGTAGGGTAGCCCAAGAGGGGATTTTGGGATTTACTCGAGCGCGTCAGATTACTATAAGGGACGGTACCTTAGCTATTCATTAGTACCTCTAGTCAATATGAGCAGTTATGGTTGGTGGGTGCGCTCAGGGGCCCCGCTGGAAAATTTGAATAATCCATAATTCCCTAAGGTTGAGCTCAAATCGTCAGATTAGCGAAATGGGGACTTCTTATATTGTAATTAACCCCCCCATATATTAATCTGACGCGCTCGAATAATATTACTTTAATTTTTTACCCTTTCTTCATAGCGATTAAATCGCCACTTAAATCGTCAGATTAACGTATACTTTTTTTCAGTGACGTCCTGGAGCATGCAAAATATCAATATCTAACGCGCTTGAGTATTTCCAAGCCAATTTTTTTCTTTTTTAAATTAAAAAAAATCAAAAAACCCTTCCCCACCGCTAAAAGTGAAAACATTATAGGACCTTTTTTTCTCGCTATGGTCTAATCTACCAATTCTAATAGGTTCCCGTGACGCTCGAGTAAATCCACATTTAGCATCCTGGGCTCCCCTACTATTATCTACACCCACTACAGAAATTATCACTTCTCCTGTCTAGCGGTGTAACACAGATATATAGAAAGATATAATTTACAAGATGTGTATCGGAGATCACGATTTTATTAACTGTGTTGTAGATATGTATGTAATCTTTTCATCGAAGGTATTGTGTCTATTACTCTATTCTGTATAGAGCTTTTATATAGAATTTTCTAGTGTTTGATTTTACGCGAGTATTATACACTAGCTGTGCCGCGCGGTTTCACCCGCATTGCTCCGCTCCTGTTGGTCTTAGCGTGATGATATATAGCCTATAACCCTCCTCGATAAATGGACTATATAACAAAAAAAGAATTTTTCAGAACGGACCAGTAGTTCCTGAGATTAGCGCGTTCAAACAAACACACAAACTCTTCAGCTTTATAATATTAGTATAGATTTAGAAATTAAGGGGAGACTGTCTCCCCGTGACCACGCTCGCTGTAAAGTGTTCGAAACGTCGTGAAAATAATATAATGAATAAATCGCGTTTAAATCCGTTAAAAATTCTTTAATTTCTAAGAGCTTTTATACATATATTTACTAGGTTAAGCCTGCAGTTTTGACGTAGTACCTAGAAGCCGTATTATTGATAAAAATCGATCGAAACATTCGTTTTGATGAGCTACATTAATATTATAAAGAGGAAAGATTTGCTTGTTTGTTTCTTTGAATTGAATGGGGTCCGAAACTACTTCACCGTTTTAAAAATAATATTTTTCCATTAGAATCCTACAATATCCCTAAGACGATAGGCTATATTTTATGATGTTTCTATCCCGGGTCAACCCGGGCGGAGCCGGGATGAACGGCTAGTAAAGAAATATTTCTGTATCTATTTCTTTATACTTACCTAAATTAAAAACATGAAAAGCAAATTTCCTTTTTCGTAAAGAAAATTAAATGCTAATTTTCTGCGTTTTGACTGCCTTATTTTAATAGGAATATTACTAGCAAATAATTCACACTATAAGTCTTAGCACAGAATATATAATAGTACTACGTTTTAGTACAACTTTCTTGTCTCTAAAAATGCAAATTTAGGAACAGATTTCCTTAAAAATCTCACGAATAACGTTCACTCTTTTGCTCTAGTATTTTATTACGGGCAATTATCAAACAAAAACTTAGATAACAAAAAGCGATTCTCAAAGGAATATAATGTTACTTGATCGACAGTTAGAACACGTGGGAGGAACGGTAAAACAATGCAAGGTTAGAGGTAACTGCATACAAAACATTACTTGGAGTAGGAATAATGGAGTTGGTAATTTGGATTCTTTGGGTATTTGTTTCTATGTGGATTTTGGTTTGCTTTATTTATATAAAATACGTATTTTCTTATATAAATATACACAAAAATGGCATTATGATGAATATTCGATACTGTATGAGAGGAGAGTATATCTAAATTAAAATAATACATAACTTATTTTTTATACAAGACTTTTTCCTATATACCAATAAGCGTAAGTGTTTGTTTCAGGATTGTACATCCTGGATTGTAAAACTATCCATAAACTTTACAACTTTTCATATAATATGTTACTGAACTATTGGTTCAGAACCATAAATATGTTACATAAGACAAAAACAAATATTAACCCATATTACCCAAGCCACATCCAACATTCGTGCATTAACGTTACAAAAATTCCTTTGAAAAATGGGTCCGATTTGCGCTCTGCTTACACCCGTGGGAGTATCAAAGCAAGTCATCATAATACACAATAGATCGTTTTCTCAGAGCCATAATAAATGGATGTTCATTTTTTATATAGGTTTATAAGTTGTGCTAAATCTTTGAATAATGTTATGATCTCTTTAAGAAAGTGATAGTGCTTTTTGTAAGCGAATAGCCGTTGGCCCTGGCTAATATTTATGTATACGAATCTTTTAAGTATAGCTTATATTATTCGTCATAATTCGTATAGTAGAGTTTGAGTTACAGACATACGAACATTTTTTTTACGTCCACTTTCTATTCACTCTATAATTATTCAAAATTAGTATAGACATCGTTGTGAATACTTTTATAAATGTTATGTTATACAATTGTATTTAAAATTAGACTAAATCATTATATTATATATTATGAATAATTTATTTTTAATTCGGATCCATAGGCCTCACTGTTATTGTTATAATATTCGTGTAATAAATGTACATTAAAAAGATATAAAACATGCATACCTACAATATCAAACTTTAATTCAATTTCTACCCTTTTTCGATGACAAATAATAAGCTATAGTTCACCCCATATTACTTCACTTTATGAAGTCAAAGGTATAAATATCAAACACTAATATGTTGGCTATGAAAGGGCGCTATTTTGCCTCACCTTGCTATAATCGTTAAGGAGAGTTTACATTGAACAGCGAGGGTATTATTATGTGTTGTTTTATTCAATTATGTGTCTTGAAATCTTGAGACATGTACTGTGAAGGGGGGATGTCATAATATATTTTCCAAGATCATAATATTATTATTACGTACTTATATTAAGTACATAATATACACTTAAGCTAAGAAAATAATCAAATATGAACCAACCATTAAAATAAAATCATGTCATTTAGCCCTTACACAAACGACGTACCTACCTGTAATTTATCTACGTTTATTAACCACAATATAACATTTATATAAAACTTAATATTGTATTTTAACAATATAATAAAATTGTATTAATAATTATAATTTATAATGATTGGAGACACTTCTAAAATAATAACTGGTAGCATAATGTCGAACCTTCACTCTCAATCTCAATAATCTCTACCAATCTTAACGCACATAAACATTTTACACCTAACAAAGATAAAATTAAATCTATTCAGTGTGAATTCCCCTTTAAGAATGTATCTCGCGTGCTTCAATGACATTATGTGTATAACGGTGTAATTGAGGACAGACGGTTATGTGATTTTACAAGACAGACGGTGTAATTGCGGCCGTATCAATTATAATTGGTGTACTGTTTTAATAATTATCTTCTATGGTTGTTATTAGAATGTCGTCGTATTTGATTTTACGTACGAATGATTTGTTATACAAGCTTTAGCTTACAAAAGGGATTTTTTTTTTCAATTTATCTTTACATACATAACTAGACTTCCGCCCGCGGCTTCCTATCTCTTATTATGGGTCTTCAGTTACCTACATACCAAATTTCATTGTAATCGGTTCAGTAGTATTTGCGTGAAAGAGTAACAAACATCCATCCATCCTAACAAACTTTCGATATTAGCACTGCTCCAATCGACGAAGAAAATATCGTATGGAAATCAGTATATTCTACAGAACAAAAACAAAATACCTATTCCTAGGTGAAACTGCTCTCACAATGTTACTTTCAATGTAACATGACGTTTCAAATATTTAAACCTGAGTTCCTTTCAACGAATTTATTTACTTTTCATCCAAAAACTCCAGATTCAAGTTCTGATAATTTCGGAAATAGATACTATGACCTAGAACGTAGTCTTAGTAGTCTTCAGTTATCAAGTAAGATCTAAGTAGTGCATAATTACTAACTTCACGGCCAAAGAACTTATCTGTGCTTTTAGGCTACATCTACATTCACAAAGCGGTTCATGGTCATACGCTAGATTAGTTCATGCAAAAAATAATCTGCTTTTACGTCAAGGTAAGCTGTGTTTTAAGCCAGGTTTTCAGTTAAAGTTGTGTATAGAAAACTGGGTATTTACATTCAACTATATATAAGAAATGTGATAACTTTCATCATCTTTATTCAGATTCTATATTATTTTTGCTAAAATAAACGAAAACAGTTAACTAACCAATATAATTTATGATTTAAATGTTTGAAAGACTTTTTCAAATACAATATTGAACTATATAGGTTACCTTATATCATCATATACAAAATATCGCATTCTACTATCGTAATCATATTATGATAATAACGTTACATATTATGTATTTTGTAAAATTAAATTGTAAAACTGACATGATTAAAAAAAGCAACTATGGAGTTTCTTGTCGGTTCTTCTCCGTAGATAGGTACTGCTTTCCGAATCGGTGGTAAATATTAAAAATATGTAATGACGTTTCAAAAGTGCTTCTAGAAGAAGTCTAATTGAATAAATAAATGTTTGAGTTTGAATCGCCTCATTCGTACAATACTTAAAAAGTTATAACTGAAGCTTAAGTTGAAGAGGATTGGGTTCGATCTTAGCTAGAGCCACGAGCAATGCTTACAAGCTACACTCAATTTATCTATTTTTAATAAGCAAAGTTTACCTGTTATCAATATTATTAAAACAATACCACTTCAATCATTTAATTTCATGAGACTAAGACTCACTGCATAAAACAAAAGTGAAGTCCCGTGTTCCCTGTGGGGTAAGGGGCATTAAGCATACATCTGTTTCACTGATCGATTTTCTTTAGAGACAAGTAGGTGATCAGCCTTCAGTGTCCTGTCAGACCGAGCCTTTTTTTTCATCTCCACCGGGAATCGAACCTCGCCCTCAGTTCAACGCTCACGTGTTAACCACTGTACCAAGGAGGCGGTGTATAAAATCCATCGCATAAAACCGATAAAAACTAGTCAATTTACCTAACCATTTCGCTAATTAAGAAAGGCAAGTCAGAGAGAAGTAATAATTTATTCGTACAAAGAAACCGACTCAAATCACGTACAAGAGAGAGTGAACTAACTCATTATACGATATAATTAATTGGAGTTCAGAACGAACTTTTTGGTTTGGAGGAATTGATGTCATAGATGTAGTACTACTGGATTGATCATTATTACATTACCCATCACTACATAGTATAAAACAAAGTCGCTTTCTCTGTCCCTATGTCCCTTTGTACCTATGCTTAAATCTTTAAAACTACGCAACGGATTTTGATGCGGTTTTTTTAATAGATAGAGTGATTCAAGAGGAAGGTTTTAGTATGTACTTATATAATTTATTAGGTTTTAGACAAAGCGGGGGAAGCCGCGGGCGGTAAGCTAGTATTATATAATATGTAAAAGTATGTATGTAAATTTATTTCTTAGAAAATAAATATTTTAAACCAACACAATAGAAGATTTCTATAGTCGCCTTAAATGTAATTACTATTAATGTTATATAGTGTGAAAAATCGATGACCTGATTGTAAATTTGTGAAAAAAAATATCTCACCAAGTTTTCAAGCATTGCAAACAATGTGTTGCCTATAAAATTATTAAAAATAAAATGCTTTTATGATAATAAGTTTCCGACTTTATCATAAAACTAGCTTTCCACCCGCGGCTTCGCCCGCTTTGTCTAAAACATAATAAATTATATACTAAAACCTTCTTCTTGAATCACTCCATCTATTAAAAAAAACCGTATCAAAATCCGTTGCGTAGTTTTAAAGATTTAAGCATACATAGGGACATAGGGACAGAGAAAGCGACTTTGTTTTATACTATGTAGTGATATTCTCAAATCAAATCAATTGTTTTGAACTTTATTCAAAAACCAACAACAGTATATACTATACAATTCAATTGTACTCTCACTATACACTGTATGAATCAACACTGCTATGAAATGTATTAGAAATACTTCCATGTACCGTGTTCACATTTCTTCCAAACTAGGCCACATCCAGTATCCAAAACTTTACATCCAACAAAAGAACAGCATTGGGTTGTGAGTAGAATCGATAACAAAACTTTAGGACAAACTTTTTGTTCAATTCGAAAGGTTAAATGATAAAATACCTTCGTTCGCACTTCAATATAACATTGTTTTTAACTTGGTTTTAGTTTTTATTGAATGTTCTTAGAACAACAATTCTTACTATTCTTGTTAAAACTTAAACTCTGATGTGTGTGATTAGGCGATTGTGAAGGCGATTTTTAACCAACAGAATACACCGCAAAATAAGTAATACCAAATAATAAATATTTGTTAAGTACGCTTTTTGTAGCTAGTATTTATAATTACAAAAATACAGTCGGAACTAGAACCTCCTTATTTTTTTGAAGTTAGTTGAAAACAGTTAGAATTCAAATTGCAGTACACAATTCCTGAATTTCATCTCGCAGTCGTCACTGAATATAATAATTTTGATAAAATTATGATTTTTTTTATAATAAAATAGACCCCTTATTTTTACATTAGCAGTAAATATCAAGCTATTGTGTATTGAATAAGTTTTGTAGATAAGAGACAAAATAATATTTTATTAAGTTACATCATAATACGTGCAATAATGAATAAGGATGTTAGAATTAAAATATCGAATTTCGAAAGACAAAATCCTAGTAAAGATATTATTGTAATAAGAAAACCTTTTGTTCTGTTCTATTTTAAGAACTTCATTAATATTGTTTCGCACATAATAGTTATTGTAAACCATTATTTGAAGGCAGATCTTTTAGAATATAGATAGATTATCTCGTTTGGCTTTACGCTTCCTTATTTCGTAGAATTTATACGATAGATCTTTGCTAAAACTAAGCAAAGGAGAAGTTGGGTCTATATTTTTTATATTTTATTGTATTTAATTGTACATTAATTTACCAGGAATCGAAACGACACAAGCATGGAGAGTGTACAATAGGCGTCCATATTGCTTAGTAGCAATCTCTTCCAGGCAACCATGAAATATGTTCATTTGTTAAAACTCAATTTTTACCAAACAATGTTACGTACAAACAACGTACCATGCGAACAAAACCAGAATCTAAAGCTAGTTTTTCATTATGGTTTTAAATCGACCATTATCTACCATTGTCTTAATACTTTACCTAAACCTCAGCTTTTAATAGGCATAAAACTTAATAATATGTCGTCGTTGCATTAAACATTGTAGGTGCAATAATGACGGTTAAATTATTAAATTTATTTAATAAGGTAATTCTTAAGCTCTTAACACGTAACATATACTAAATTAATTAAAGATACGTGTACTAAACTTTCTTTTAATTATCATTCTTGAATATTCAATTTGTCATACAAATACAAATCATAAAAAGCTTTCACAACTTATAATCAAAGGGAAAATCGTTTTAAAACTATTAATAAAACCCGTCGACCTTGTTTTTTATGTAAAGGAAGAGTTGTATATTATTCATAAGCGAATTACACAAGCGTAGTACTATTTCGACCTACATCTAGACTCCTACGCAGAATCTAAAGGTTCGCGTTGTTTACACAAGGTAAGGCATAGTGTGGAATGGTCTTTATAAACATTATATTTCTCGATATTGTTATTTTAAAAATAAATGTTAAGAGAAATGTATTTAATATTGCTAGATGATGTTGTTTATTAATTACTATCATTAATTATTATCATTAATTACTTAAAAGACGTGTCAGAGAAAAATGATTGAATTAAACTACCTTTATATTAATTATTTATTTGCAATATTGATATAAAAATACAGAAAAATCATAAACAAAAGAAAAAGCTCTACAAATACTCGCCTTATCGTTAAGTAACAATCTCTTTTATACATAATATTATATCGTATTTTGTCATTATTTGATATCGCTATTTGATGAGTTATTATTGAAACAATAAGGCGACTTCTATGTTTCACTTAAAAACATCTTACTTTTATTATAAAACTACAGACAGAGAAAAAAAAAGCATTGCTAGATTAAATCTTGGAATAATAATTAAGGATACGTTTTTATTGTTATTTTAATAAAACTTATACATCAACCCACGATCTAATAGAATAAAAATTCGTATTACAGGTAAAATATTTTTTTTTTTTTATTATATATAAGGCTTATCCTCATATTCTAGCATATGCATAACAGTCACAGATTAACGTCGGCGCCAACTCTTGCGCAGCATTACCAAATTTGACTCATTGAATAATATTACAGTACTAAATAACCATTTTAGGGTCATTATAGTGGCCATTGTTTGAAATGAATGCAATGTACCAATTATTTATGACATGTTATGAATGACAGATGCATTTGTATTGTGACGTAATAATTGTAGACGATTTCGCTTTTTATAAGGGCCCTACAAAATAATACTTATAAAATAGACTTTGATTATTATTAAGCGTTGTTCTGTCTTTATTTGAAGAAATAATTAAATAGTTTAAAGCCTGTAGACAACGATTTAAAATAGTAATTATTTTTAGTAAGGATCTATAATAATACAGATAATTTATTAAGATAAATTACGTATCTGTATATTGTGTACATATTAATTATATTAGCCATAAAGTGAAACTCTTCAAAAATTTATAAGTAAAGTTCTAATATTATATTAAAGCCACAGTTCAGTAAACTACGCGTGATCGTATATGACACTACATAAATTAAGTTAATCAAAAATCCGCATCAAATTCAAAAGAGTAAATACAGCAGTTAACACTCGAGTGCAATTATAAATCTCTGTTAATTGCGAATCCGGAACGACTGCTCCTAAGATATATTGACTGCGAATTCGGTGTTGGACTGCTTCATCAGTGTCATGAGCATTTTTAGCAGCATAATTACGAAGGTTACTGATTTAGTACAGCATAGACCTAGAAAAAGTTTATTCACAAATATAACACATACAATTTACAAAAAGTAAAAAAGAAACACAGAACAATACAGATAAAGGAATAATAACACAAATTAACACAGATGCGACAATTTCATATAATAAATATTAAGTAAGTTGCTATTGTGTGTTATTAGGTTTCTGCCAGCGGCTTCACCCGCGTTTACAAAGAAAAACATAGTTCCCGTTCCTGTTGGATTTCCTCCTGGAAATAAAACCGATATGTTAATCAAAGTTACCCTCTATGCGTGTGCCAAATTTCATTGTAATCTGTTCAATAGTATTTGCTTGAACGAGTAACAAACATCCATCCATCCATCCTCACAAACTTTCGCACTTATAATATTAGTAGGATAGGTATTATCGTACGATATATAGATCATTGTAAAAACATTTTAATATAATATTATGTATAAATTGAAATAACCTCTAACAGTGTAACAATATCTTTGCAAGAGAAAATAGACGTTATCAAAAATATACGAATAACTTTATAACAAAAATATCCAACGACTGACGTAGAAAAATGTCACCCACAGGACTCCGACGAATGTCAGATATATCTCTTTATTCATATTATATTTTAGATCCTTTTTATAAACTATCATAGCTCTTTTGTTACACTACAGATTCAAAACGAAATCTTTAAAGACTGCTTTTTTATGTAGACATATTGTAGTCAGCAAATAAAATATCGACGAGTTATAATACTTATATTATAGGTACTAACGGTCAGACCCGGCTTCGCTCGTCGAACTCATGCTTGTGTTTTCTCACCAAAAAAATCATCCTCGTTCTTCAAGGAAAATTATAAAAATAATTTACGAAAACGGTTCAGCCGTTCTCGAGTTTGGCGCTTAGCCACTCATAAAATATTTTGGCGATTCATTTTTATTATATTATAGAAAAATATTTGTCCATAATTTATCCCAAATTATGTCAATCAAAAAGTCGAGAAATAGGCGTATAATATTATGTAATTATTAAACTTAAATAATCATAGGTTTAATTTTATAATTTTTACTTACTAGTGCAATGTATTTTCATCGTAATGTAATGATATTTCCTCATTTAATAACTCTTTAATTCTTAATTATTTCTGAATAGTATGAAATATAGAAATAACAGGTAATGAACAAGATATTTTGTATGAAATTCCTGTAGACCACAGTATAATGAAATCAAAATAAATCGAATGCGTTGATATTGCAATCAATCAATA
>CAJQZM010034877.1:0-24195 GCA_907164665.1 Colias nastes
AAACAATATCGTTTCAAAACATTTTCTACGCCACCTTTTGTAGAGCATAAATACCTACTGACTGGATTACCTGTTAACCTTCTGTAAATTGATACATTTTTGTAATTGATAGGATAGAATTTCAACATCAATCAAACATTAACAACAAAATAATAAATTTATTTCGTGTTTACACATTAACGATAGCTCAAAATGATACATTTTTACGCGTATTTAGTCTGTTTGCAACGACTTCAGAATTTTATAAATCTATTATTAAATAATACGATACCTATAAAAATATATAAAATGTCTATTTCTTTGTCGGTTTGATTATTTTTTCAATGTTTTCCGGCCAATTTTCTAACTAGCTGAAGCGCCTAACGAGAATTACAAGTAAAATGAAATACTGTTGAATTACTGTTGATATAGGGCGTGTAAATTAGGCTATTTGTATTGTATAAAAATGAATGGCTTTGGCCTCGGCCTATTTTACCAAATTAGGGTTGCCCGCAAAAAAAAATCACTTTATATAGATCTTTAGAATATTTATATTAAAAACGAATATCGCAACATCTTTCTTTTCAAATGAATCAGAAATTTTCAAATTATTTAATTTTTAAGATAAGAAACCTAAATAGGTTTTTTTTAAGAAACCTATTTAGGTTTCTTATCTTTTAATCATTTTATCATACATTAAAAATTAAATTAAAACATCGTAAGGAAGAGTAGAGTGAATGGGGCTCCGCTTCAGATGTAAGCACCCGCACCTAATGAATTTTGAGATGGCACTTATATTTCTAATCTTGAGGATCTCTTTGAAGTGAGAAACCCTGAATTAACGTGTTTTTAAATAGTGCCGGGGTAATAAATACTTTTATAGCTATGTCACAAATAAGCGTTTAGTAAAACATTAAAATAGTATCACACGTATCGATTCAAAAAATAAATTGTTATGTGAGGTATTTAAATAGGTAGTTAGGTTAGTTATTTGCAGTTATAAAAATAAGAGTATACTTATAAATGGTGTGAGGACTATCAAATATTTTCGATAACCATATTACAATTACAATGAAACAGGATACGTTGAATATGTAATGATAATATTGTAAACTGAAATAATATATTTAATTAAATCTTAACACTTTAATATTTCATTTCAATATGCAGTATTAATTAAAAGTGATAACATGTGACCCATATATTAACCACATTGCCGATGAAAAAATACGATTTCAGCATTCGAATCATAAATTGAACATTGAAAAATTCCCAGAGAGTTCCAGTTATTTTTTCTAAGTTTTAACTTTAAAACTCGTTTCTCATACTTTTCTCCATAATATAATTTTAAAATGCTGTTCAAATAATTTTTCTTGCATTTTATGACAAGTTGCAATTTGTTGCGGTATTAATTTCTGGAGTAAAAAGGAAAAATAAAAAATGCTATTACGCATTATAAACTTCTTTTTCTCTATGGTAAAGAGTGATTTCGCATTACGCGTAAAAAAGTCTGGACTCAAATTGTAGACTGCTACTTGCCAGGCTTGTTTTCTTGGGACATATAATAATGTAACATTATTAGTTTTATATACAATGTAACATTGTTAGTTTTATATACATTTTTTTCTGCTCAAAAACATTCAAACACTGTCTTGTCCTTGTCAACTATTGGATACACTATCCAATAGGGTGAAAATAAAAGTTTTACGGATACACATAAGCATATACATTTTATCTAAATGGATAAACTATTACAACTGTAAGTAATAAGAGTGATCACCTAAGGAAAAACTCTTTCACTACACTAGGGTAATACATGGTATTCCATCAAAAGTTTTACTCGCACGAATTTCACATTGGCTCGTGAAAACGACTTCCTTTTTATAAATTATCAGCAATTTTAGCTGACAGATAAGCTAACAGAACACATTCATAAACTATAAAACTGTATTTCGTTCCTACTATGTGGATCCCAGGTAAAAATTAGCCTATGTACTAAACAAGACAATATTAATTATCTGCACTAAATTTCATACACATCCGATAAGCTGTTTTCGTGAAAGAGTAACACACATTAATCCATACATTCTTACAAACTTTCGCTTTTATAATATTAGTAGGATAGGATTTTCCGTGAATTCATTTTTCCTTTACGTTTTTTCTTGTGACAAAATTAATATGCACGTGCTTTTGATAACAAATCCTCATTCTCGGAATAAAAATGTTAAGTTTATATCAATCTATAAATTATGCAATTATTTAATTAATCCAAGCCTAATTGCTAGTTCAGCCGTAAAAATATAAAACAAACGAATAAAAAAAAGTTATAAATTAATAAAGGCGAAATTGTTGTACATATCTACATTTATTAAATAAGTACCTAAATACCTTTGCTAAATAAATCAATCACTTTTGTGCCTCTTTACTGCGTAAAGGAACTTTTCAGGAATTCCAACTACCAGTTAGAATACCTGGAAAGTACTTAGTTCAGTCTAAATCCTATAAGTATGTTGTTGTAGAGTTCATCGTTATAACACAAACACATACAGATATACTATAACAAATAACAGATTTCTATATTTTTTTCTAACTCACCAGAGTCTATTGATTTTGTTATTCTTATAGATAAATTTACGTTAATCATTATTACCATATATACAAACAATTGAAATAAGAATAATTGCAATATAAAGAAAGATCCCCTAAAATTGTCTCTACATACGTCATGCCTTCTACCATATCTAAAACGCAAAAATGGATAGAAAATCCAAGTCGAATTATAAAAAAGTAAATACATGTATAAAACTTAATTCATTAGGTACCTTATCAACGTAGAGCGTACCATAAAAATATTTTCATAAATGTTTCAGGCTAAGAAAGATCGTCTGTTTCATTAATTATAAAACATCTTTACTATCAAGAAATTAATAGACATTATTCAAGATCTGAACACAGAATAAAGTTGTTAAAACTTTATAGTATCCGTTAATAATAAAAGAGCTATGAACTTTCTTTAATGTTTTTATTACTTTCCCAAAAACGCTGTAAATATAATATTTATTATGACTCATAATCCAAATGTTTGACAAATTATTCATGTAGCATATTGTCATTATACTATTAAAATATTTTTATTTCTAGATAGATATTGGAGATTGATGCTGTGGAATAAAATATAATAACATGTTACGTATACATATTATAATACGTACATATTATTTCACACGATAACATCTCATTTAAACGAAAAACAAATGTGTAGATATAAAAAGTAACTTGCTTAGAAACAGATATTTTTTTAAACTTACTTGTTTTTAAATCATTTTCCAAATCGTTCAAACAAATGTTCACTCACTTAACACAAAACTAAACACACGCTAATTTTGATATTTCCTTCAACACTTCAAAAATTCAACCGTCGTCAAACAGTTTTAGTTTTCGTCACGTAACAAAATTTAAGCGCGCGAAGATACGTCTCAGCTACCGCGCGAACCAGAGAGATCTAAAAAATCTGAGTCCTGGAAGCTTATTGCCATGCCGTTTCATGTTAAAGCTTCAACTAGGAGCATTACACGACTTACAACTCTGTTGTGAACGCTTGTAAGTCGACTCCTAAAGTTGGCGCTGACGTCGTTTCACAACTGAAGACCAGAGATAGGGGAAGAAGCACAGATGCTGCGCGCATGCGATTTTGGGTGCTAGACTCACACAGCGTAGTAACACAGTCTATATAATCCTATATGAAAATATATTTATACTGTGGTAGTAACGTAGCAGTGTGTGTACATGAATGAAAGACATTACATTGTTTGAGTCGGCGTTGGACACTATTCTTGGATAAGTATTCCGCATCTTCCCTGGAGGCGACTAGTAATCGGTTGTTGAGGAAAACTGTTGGGCTCTTCGGTTTTAATGATACTTAAGTTCAAAGAACAATGATTCCTACATACGTTCATCGCATAAAATGACCTGACATGGCTATAATAAAATTTGAAAAGTTTGGTCAAACTTTTTTGGATTTTACTTCATTCAAGTGATTCATGTTTGCTTATGTTTTCTATTTTCTCCATTTTTTCTTACATCATCCTAATTAAAACATTAAAGTAAATAAATAAACATGAACTTACTTTCACGGTTTAATTTCGTGGTAAAATTTATACAGATGCAAGTTTTGTGAACGTACTTGAGAATTCTGAAAAGCGCGCAGTTGATATGAATTATTTGATTAATTAACGTGAAAATTGAAACCAAATAACGACATAATATATGTTGCCCTTGTAATAATAAATAATTCAACTCGACCTTAAATTTCAATATTTATCGCACTTTTAACTGTTTAGTTAGTTTATTAAGTTTGTGTATGTTAATTTTATTACTTTTCGTATTCATGTATGTATTAAAAAAAATTGTGTTGTATAATACTGTAATAATATTATGTCTTTTTCTCATCTTATGCCGTGTGTATAATATTTACATTAATGTTTAGTATAATTTCTGGTGGTTGGTGTTATTTTTGCTTTTGTTTTCAGGTATTTTTATAGCACATGGTAAAATAAAAGAACAATAGGAATTTGAACTATTAAACAACGTCAAACCAACAACGCACATGTTATGGTTGGAAGTTATCTCGACATGAATGACTGAATCCGAAACACTTCAGAACATCGACATCCAGCAACATGAATTTTATTCCTGTTGCTGTAGGTGTTAGTAATCTGTTATACTAAGAAATTAATTATTTACTTCATACGATTTCCTTTTGGGCAGTAATTTGCACTCGTACACGTTTCAATATACTTATAAGAAATGTTTTGCGTCTATTTTTATTGATCTTTATTATCATTAAATTAACTTCATCCATTATTTCATTAATATTAATGTCCTTTGTAATCGTAAATCGTAAAGTAAATATTTGATCGAAACCAAATCGAATGAATGTAAATAAATATTATATAAAACTAATTTTATTGAACTGTGGTGGATACTAAACTTTTTTCTGTCTTTCTAACTTAATTAAATATATAAATTATGAACTGAACATAATTGAGTTTATTAATTATAACCTATGTTCGTTCGTTGTAAGTTTCCTTTAGAGGAACTTGAATGCCAATCGAATTAAGTATATCAGAGTTTTCCTTCTTTAATACCTTGGATTAGCTAAAGCTTTGCAGTCCACTATATAATTAACAAAATCTATCCGGCTGACTGAGGAAGCGGTTCGTAGTAACTTATCCTTTACTACGAACGAAATGGCTTGGGAAACTCGGGCCCGGGGGATCGTAAAAGTCAACGCGTGCATTTCAATTTAGTTATACCTGACACATTTTTATGAACACAAGATTTTGCTTATAAAGTTGCTAAATAAAGTTTTCTTTTTAATTTTGAAAAATTATAGCTTATAAGTGTTTATATGTTCATGCCGTAATATCTATTGTGTATGCATGTAGGTATTTACAGAATAATATCCAACGACTATTTAATTTTGAGATTGTATATTGCTTAATTAGATACTTTATAATTAATGAAGACGATTCAAACAATTTAATGATAATGTCTTGAGTATATAGAGATGTATTAAACTTAAACATATATAAAAACTGAAGTAAACTAAAAAAAATGTTAGCTCTACAAAAACCAATTTAAAACATAAGCAAGAAATATATCATTCTCTTTCCTTAATGCAGTTTATTTATGTTTCAGAAGTTTACGTAAACGCATAATAACAAAGTCATAAACCCTTTCAAAGTGTAAGTTAAAAATAGCCGACATATGGGAACACAGAGTAACCGCAAAACATACGTCAAGATGTCTTCTCTTCGTCATATGTCATCTTCACGTCTGTAAAAATATCGTTACTTGATAGCCTTAGTGAAAAATATGTTCGTTACGGTATCTTCACTTGTTTTGGTTACAGCTTAACATTAGATGAATTTGATATTTTTTTTGGTTTTATGGCATACAAATGCTTTATAAATATCCATACTAATATTATAAATGCGAAAGTAACTCTGTCTGTCTGTCTGTTACTCAATCACGCCTAAACTACTGAACTAATTTTCATAAAATTTGGTATGGAGATATTTTGATACCCGAGAAAGGACATAGGCTACTTTTTATCCCGGGAAAATGACGCAATCCCGGAAATCCCACGGGAACGGGAACTATGCGGGTTTTTCTTTGACAGCGCGGGCGAAGCCGCGGGCGGAAATCTAGTAAATTAATAAAGAATAAAAAAAAGACACATAAAACTGAAGGAATATAATAAATTCGATCGCTCTGGCGGGTCACGAGTGGCTGAATTGGTCAAGCATCTGCCCCGGATTAGCGTAAATGGATGCGGGTTCGAGCCCCGCCTCGTGATCGAATTTTTTCTATTCTTTATAAATTTATATGAACATTAGATGTTTGGATAGAACAGCTCTATTTTTACAGCAAGAATAATATGACACCGCTATGCAAGGAATTTCAAGCACGGCGCCGAAATTCGAATCTGACCAAGATTGTGGAAATCCTAAAAATAATATCTTTCCATCAATTCAGTTTCAGCTGAAATGGGCTAGAATTTTTCCAACTTGTTTTTTGAAACTTATTTTTATCTGTTTCTAATCTTTAATAGGTAACAAGGGAGAATAAATAAAAGTCGAGTGACAAGAAAATAGTTCTGTGTTTAGACAAATAAAATACTGGTAGGTAATGGCTTTATTTGAAAATAATCGTATATAGAGGTCATTCTAACAAAATAAAAGTCAACTTAGCATATTCAAGTAAATATGCAAGCTACCAAACAAAATATTCTGTCTAAATTATTTCTCGTAACTATATCATAAGGCAACATAATTTTATAATGCATATTTTTTTAAATAAAATAGTACAACCAACGCAAATAATAATTAAACTAAATGAAAAATATAACAAATAAACACAATTAAATAATAGCAAAGATAGCTTTAAAAAATAAAACATTCCAAGTTAAAATTACTGTCATAATGCTGTCTGATAAACTTCCACGTAGAATATCTCGCTACAAAAGATTCCAGGGAATAAGGGTTACAAAACCAAAGAAGACGTTAGAGCTTTCAAGCCAAAGTATACTTTCAATATTGATATTCATTACGTGTTCGATAACATTTGTTTGTTGTTGAGGTATCGAGGTATCGTGATTGCGGCGAATGGCTCAACAAACACCGACACGCATACAATTTGCAAATATGAATGGCAATCGAGTGCCCCCCCTCCCCCTCCACTCTTTCCTCCACGGTAGCAATGTTCGTTACGTACGGCTTAACATCGGATTTTAAAATGTCCGAAATTTCACAACAAATTGCCTTTTTATGCGAAGAATTCGATCAGCCACAAAAATAAATAAAATGCATGTAAATAGATGGATATAAAATAGCGTGTTGCTGACTTTTTATCTTTATGTTACCTAGTCTCAATTTTATAAAAATGCTGATAAAAATTTAAACTGAAATTTAAATGTTAAAGCTCATTTTGATCCAGCGAAAATAAATTTTACATTCAAATCGCGGGTCACGGAAATCGTTTAGGAAAACTTTTATAAATGTGCCATAATCATTATAATGTATATGTAACTTTATTGCTTTAAGTTTAACTGCTCCTGGAGGGACTATTACTAAAACAAAGAGCAATTGTATGATGAATAATTTACGAATATGGCTGAAGGATATAATATGTTAAGATTGATGGTAATAAAAATTGTCATGGTTTCTTCATTTAGAATTATTACCGTACAGGGTATGCTTTGTTTTGTATACAATGGTCAATGAAACTTGTAGTATATTTCAGACGCTGATTACGTACACCACATCTGAAACACCCTGTATAGTTTCCACCTGCGTAAAAAAATATTTTTTGAGCATTTCACAGTATACATCGAAAGATTTAATGGATAAATCTTTTGTCATCGAGATACGTCGAGGGAACTCCCTAAAATACGAACGCGATAACTACTCACGAGTCACGACCCACATCATGTGGTGATATCATACAGTTGAAAAGTTTGTATGATTGAAAAGTTTGTCTTTGTTTAATCGAAATAATTTCAGGAACTAATAGGTCGAATCGAAAATTATTTTCGTGTTGGATAGTCCATTTATCGAAGCTATACACCACGATAGGCGAAGTCGCGTGGGTCAACTAGGTTCCTAAATATGCAGAGCTGCAAATGCATTGTGACACTTGTGAAATCAACAGACGTTGATGCACATTCATATGTTGATAATCCCGCTATTAATTTTATCAACAAATTCGTACGTGATTGCAATACAGGATTATAGTAATTATGCGAGTAAAACATAAATATTTCGGGAATTTTAACCAAACATTTTAACAGCCCTCTGTGTCAGCTACATTGGGTCATTACATCAACTAATCGTTGTTAATAAAATTTTATAACGCCATTATACGCTGTGTTTATCACGTAACCTTTCTATAATTAAAAATATATGATGTTCGCAGATTTATAAAATAAATATAATATATAGGTTATACAGTACGACGTGACCTATATTCGGGCTCATGCAGTCATGTATGTGGTTGGCGTGAGTGATGGGTTTTTAAAAACGAGTTTTAAATTATTATTGATAAAAATTTACAAAAATGACCTCTTAAATCGAGGGTAAAATGTGATGCATTTTTAATGTTAGCTCTATAGGATTTTATTCGAATTTATAAATACCAATTTACTACCTTTAAGGATGGAATACTAACAATATCACCTTTATCAAAAATCTGTGACAAGTTTGCAAAATCTTATTGGCATTAGGTACCTACTTGGTACCTACACAAAACACATACAACATGTCATAATTTAACATAGGAAAACTTCGAACGTACACACAATATTGTTTAGCGGAAAACAACAAAAATATAAGAAAAAACGTGATCACGATGCGAGGTATGTCTTGACGAATTGGGTCATTCACGATCCCTTTCCTTTCTTACCTACGTCTATTAGTAGTCCCACCATTATTCCATTTGTAGTTGAAAACACGTATGCTAATTCTTATTATTTCTTTGATATTGCTTTATATTGCGTAAAATAGAAAGTAGGTACATCAAATTGTTTATAGAGCTTATTTCCTTAGGTACATAGTAAGATGGTTGGTTGGTTGGTACAATGCAATGGTACAAAGTCTACGAATATTTTCTTACCAATTTGAAACAGTTTACAGTAATTAACGCTATACTTTGACGTATCTAAAAGTGGAAAACATATTTGTGTAACGCATTTTACCGAAAGCAAACCTAGCTTTCTAACCATTCAATCAACACTGTTGTTTATAAAGTGATAAACAACATTGCGCTGTGTTTGCACTACTAATTATCCGATAATTTATCTTCAGGAAAACCATACTTAGCTTTTAAAGCACGTGTAACAGGAGATTTGTATGAAATAATAAACGGTTATACTTTTAAAGTTTTTACAGTTATTGTTTAGTAATGGCGGAAGTAATATTTTAAAAAATAAACGCAGTAGGCATGTTGTACAATTGCAGTACAAGTCAAAATAAAACAGGCATGTTGAAACTGCTGCTCACATTTAATCTTAATTTTAGACCATTTTAAATGAATAAGGTATTTTCTACTTTTGAATTTACCAATTGTGTAGATTAATGATATAAAGGAGACCTTACAAATATAATCCCCACCGATTACATATATGCGAAGCAGGTCGTTTCAAGTTCGCAAGTCAATTTTATTACGAAGTTTGTCCACAGTCAGCGCGACAACTTCATAAAAATTCTATAAAACTGCAAACAATTTTGAAAGTGGTTTCGAACGTCACTATCACGCCATCTTTCCGAGGGAGGACTATTGTTAGGCCGTCAGATGTTAGAATTCATTCTCAGGTGGATTCTACGGCTTCGATTATCCGTTTACAAAAGTCTCGCGCTCGATTCCCACCAAACTTGTTTAATTAAAGTTTTCACACTCTTTTTTCCTAAGGCGGGTAAATAATCCCTTGTTCAAGAACAGCGGCGTCTGTGGAATATCGTACTTCTGTTATTGACAATACAGAATTGCGACCGTGAACTGTTGGCTAACCTTGCCGCATATTGCGATACTTACTTACTTACTCCTGTGGCGCTGAAACCCCAAAATGGGTCTTGGCCTCCGAGACGAGAACTCTCCACCTTCCCCGGTCCTGAGCGGTCACTTGCCAATTGTCACTGGCTTGAAGCGAGCGAGCATATTGCGATGCATATCGTTATTGCTAGGGGACTTTGGGAATTACTGTATAGACAAAAATGGAAAGAAATTTTTAAAGACCGTTTTTATAAAGGAATATAGTTCACGGGGTGTATTTGTGAGAAGTTGTATTTGTAAAAAAATGCAAAGTTTTGTTAAAAGATATGCTAGCCTATATGTTGGACATATAAAATATTAAAAAACGTTATAACATTTTGTCCACATCATTATATATTTCTGGTAAAAGTAAAATAAGGCGACTCAACGACATTGCGCAGCTCACGTCTCAAGTTTTTGTACTCAGTATTTGCTTTCGGGATTCGAGTCGGTGTTCCAGTATGGAGGAAAGTATTCTTGCATTCGCATACGAACAGTCGGCAATAAGTTCCCACTATCAGATTCTAAACTTCACCATTGGGAATGGACTGGACGTGAGTTATGGCCGATGTAAATATAGTTAGCCATTAGCGTTCGAAAACCGCTCCAGCTGAATTATATTTGCCATTGTTACCTGTGAAATACTGTTGTACTGAACGACTATTTGTAGGACTGTAAGTCGGTAATGAAATCATTATACAACTGTACCTATACAGTATACGTATTACGTATGCATGCGTAACTTATGCATATTTAAACGTAGGTACATACATGCTACTCGCGAATTCAATATTATGATGATATGTCCTACTTTACTCATTTCATTTAAGTATTGAAATTGATTCAATTATGAATCAAAAGTTTGCTTTATCAATCTATTACGATAATGAGTAATTGTTCTTATTTCATTTGTCTTTTCTAAAAATCGATTCCCAAACAAAATAAAATGAAGGCTGAAGTTTCAGCAAGACAATGGGAGCCGGGAAGATTCCTTACGGACGATGCCGTCTGCCACAACGACATTCTTCAGATAATATTGGACACAAGTATTTTCGTTTTGTTGCTTTTACGTCTTTCATTATTAAACTGCTATATTTTCTTCCAGTTTTCGCAATTAAAAGAAAATGTCGATGTAAATTTTCGTTGTCCGGGGCAGGAGGTCTTTTTGTTTCTGGCCGCTTTATTCAACAATTTTAAGTGTTTATGACGTGAATAAATATTTTTATAGTAAACCATAATAAAAGTCGTTGCATAAAGTGAAGTCCCGTGTCCTCTAGTGGGGTAAGGGGCAGATGCATTATGCATACATCTGTTTCACTGATCCATTTCCTTTAGGGACAAGTAGGTGATCAGCCTTCTGTGTCCTGCCAGACCGAGACATTTTTTTTCCGTCTCCACCGGGAATCGAACCTAGGATCCCTCGGTTCTATGCTCACGCGTCAACCACTGAACCAAGGAGGCGGTCAAAAAGTTGCATAATGTGAGATAAATGAGAATATTTTACATGTTTTGTTTATAATATAATGGATAGACAAGTACATTAACGAATGTTTTAATTAAAAAGGTAGAAGTATAAATAATTATAAAAAATATAAACATACGTTTAGAACAACATCAGAATAACCTACATTTTACAATAGTGAATATAAATATCTGTGACATAAACATGAAGACCGTACCTTCATACCTGAATAAACCAGCCAATCTTCAAACAGCCGATTAATCACCATTTATCAAACAGCCTGTCTTAATTCTTAACATATGCCAACATGAACAATGAACATAAAACGTCTCCATCAATTTAACCTTTTCGCGCTTTAATTATCCTAGGAGCATGAACTGAGTCACCGGGATTAACGGCTTAATTCGTGTGATTATCACCCAGCTTCTCGGTTTTCAGGCTTGTGAAATTTTAACGTTTCGTGGCGCGAGGAAAGATCGTGCATTGCTGACGCGAAATACCACTGTTAATTGCCTGATAAAATCCGGTTGATGCGACCTTTAATAAAATCAAGTATAAGTGCATTCCTGCATTTTGCATTGGCTGCTCGTATAATCCTTATCTTCACTAATATTAAAAATGTAAAGGTGTGCTTGTTTGTTTTTTTTTTTTCAGTTTAGATATCTAGATGTTTGATATGGGCTACTTTTTATCGCGACCAAACATCGAAAACCTAAGGGGATTTCTTTTCACCACGAAGGCGAAGCCGCGGCTAACAGTTAGTCGTAATTGTTAAATAAGTTAAGAGATTACTTTATAATAAGAATTTGTCAGTGATTTTACCTCTCGCAAAACCCTAATGAAACCCAAACATTTGTTCACTCAACTAGGCTTCACAGGGAATTAAATGATACAATTTGAAATCACCGTTTTTTTGACGTGACAACGTCTTATAATTCGTTAAAGCCGGCTGCACGCACGAAAAAACATGACTCATGCGGCGTTACCTCGCTCTGAGGCGTTCCATGTAAGGCTTGAAGTGCAAGCGAGAGCGCGGAACGAGCGACAAAGAAGCACAATCGGACGTTGTCACGTTCAACTATCGTCAGTAAACCGACTTCCAGACAATTAATTTTTTACCTATATCTAAACCAGATTACTCTATGAGGTATTTCTTTACTGAATCTTTTATGTTATTTAAAATATAATATGTAAACAAACGTTTAGGATAATCATTTTATTCTGTATACAATATCTACTTAAATCCATTAATTAAAAATAGGGATAAAAACAATACTATAAAGGGCTTTCAATTAACGAATTTAAGCAGTTGTTTTTTTAAATCTTGTAGCAGAAATAAAAGCTTTCAAATTTAATTAGAAGACAATATAAAAAATCTTGACTTTGCTTAAATAAAAAGCGTCTATCAATTTGCAAAAGTAACGGTTATTTATTCTTCACTGAACTGTTAACATTAGCGGCAACACATTAGGCACACCTTAATTAGCGACTACAATTAATTACTCCTATAACGCAATTACACCAGAGTTTCCTTCAAAGACAAAATTATATGTACCTAATAGGTGTATAATATACCAAATGTTTCCACTGAAAATAACAATTCGGTTTATAACCACGAAACAGAGAAACCGACGAGGGTATAATAATACGGCAATTATGCTAGTTTAAAATTACTTTCGGTCCCAAATTTCGATATGGTATTGTCAAGTGGGGAAAGTTCCTTCAGTTAGCTGTCGTTGGGCAAACTCAGATTGTCCCCTTATAATCAACGAACTTTAATAGCATTAGTTTTACTTCGCGGCGTCTAGTTATCATACAAATAGCGCTGTCAATCACGCCACCATCTTAATATTCAAAGCTTCATATCGAAAAAGTAAGAAAATACGCTATAGGGTGTTTACTGTTGGATTTTTATGTTTTACAATGGATTTTGTTGAAAAAATGTTAAAAAGCAAAAATAAAATCGCAGTGATTATCTCTTTCGCAAGAGTAAGTTTAAAAGAACATTAACCGCAAATTAAAAGTTAAAGCCGGAGCAAACATGTCATCCACTTAATGAAAAAATCTTGTAATTCCTCTAAAAAGTAATCTGTTTAATTAAACACAAAATCACTGCCATAAAGTTCATAACGTGGAGTAAAATATAAGCCATATAACCAAACGAAGTGGCCTCATCCGAGTTATCCTAGCACGATGCAGTGAACACACTGTATAAGTTAGCTTAATGGCGCATTTACAATGATTTATAAAAACACACCAGAGCAGATACAGCCTTACGTACGAATAATTCAGATTTTGTTTATACCGGGTGAAACTGGAATAACGCGATACATAATTAGTGTGAAAATCACCGCGTCAATTTCATTTTAACATTAAATTGGCCAAAAGTTCGACGACATCACGAGACCTAATTTGAATTTTCCTTCCACGTTTATTTACATTTATGGAGAAAGGAAAGTGGGTCCGTCTGCTGAAAAGGAAACCTCCAGCAAACTAAATCACTGACCTCAATGGCTATTGTTGTCTGTTAAATTTAACAAACGTGTTATATTTGAATTGTTAAAAGTTATGATTTCAATGTTTCATACTCAAATTTGGTGGTATAAAAATAAGTAGAGTTAACACTAGAGCGCACGCGCGGGGGACATAGGTCACCCAGTGTATTATATTTCTAAATAATTTTTTAAAGAATCGTGCTTGAGTGTTGCTGTCTCAGGTATTCCTCGACTACAAATCACCGGACATTATAGCAGCGCGCCAGCTTCCTTGGTGTAACGAAGTGTACTCTGTGAATGTTTTAAAGTATATGGGTGACGCATGTCTCCCGCGCGAGCGTTCTAGGAAGTTTTTGAAATCATACAATTGCGAGTGAAAATCAAGTATACCCTCAAGTAAGTTAATTATTACTTTTATTTTTTACTGATTCTGTGATAAATTTATAATTTTAAGAATTTATTAATAGATAGGTAACTAAAATCGAAATAAAATACTCATATTCTTTTATGCTCAAATTTATAAGAGTGCTAGGACACACTTATTTTTTTAGGTTGATATGGCATCTGCATCGAAAGATTTGACTATAAGTAGGTGACTGGAGGAGGCATTGACGGAAAGCAGTGCGTCATCAGAGGATGAAGAAGAAGATAATAGCCCACAAGAACCCTCTACCTACTCCAATCAATTCACCTCATGCATCTGGCACGGAACTGGAAAGTGACGGTGTGTCTGACGAAGACAAAGATAAAATGCCATTGTCACAGTTAGCCGGTTATGAATCTAGTAGTCTAGTAATTTACCAGTTGAATAATCTCCAAGTCAAGACAATCCGCCGAAAATATTTGCAAGAGGCTGGGTTTGAACTTGTGAAAGCCCTTATAACGCGATGAATTTCCAAAGGAAACATACCCAGAGCTATAAAATTAAAAGCCAGACTTCTGGTGCATGTCTGAATATCCTCCAGTACAAAATTTGCCTATACGCGGTGGAAGAGGGCGGTGTGACTTTTGCAGCAGAGCGAGAGATCGCAGCACTCGCAAACAGTGTAGCAAGTAAGATAGGAGTATTTGTCCAGATCACCAATTTGTATTATGTCATATGTGTGAAGAAAATTTTATTGGATAAGAACAACTTATTCTTAAACTTTATAATAAGATGATTATTTTTACCAAATTTGTAGTTTCCAAAGTAAAAACAACTGATTGATCACAATAAGTCAAAAATTGGTTACTTTTCATAGAGGTTTATGTTTAGCTCATAATTTAAGTGAAATGAGAAAATGTTGATATATTTTTTGTCTCATCACTTAAAAATAAAGTTGATTCGTAAATAAATACTTCGTTTACTTTTTAAACTACGATTTTTATGAAAAAAACGTGCGTCGTAATGGGTGACATATGTAACCCACGCGTGCACTCAAGGAAAATTTTAGGCGCGAGCGCTCTAGTGTTAAGCAGGTATATTATATTAAATCAACTTTTGGCATTTCTTTTATTAATAAGTAGACTTAACATAAAATTAATAATAAATTAATTTAAATCGAAATAAGCTCTATTTTTTGCTTATTAACGTAAGGTACGGAAAATTTATATAAAAACTAAAATTACGAATATTTTATTACTTAGGTGCAGACATACTTACTATCAGATGGTACGTCGATATTAATAAATATGACATCGCACTATCGTGAATGGTTTTGTATAATTTTATCTGTCAGTAATAATCATAGCAATTTTCATAGTAGCTGCTCAAAAAGCCTGCTGAAAACTCAAAATTACAATTCTCGGCTAGAAACACGGACATAAAGCGATCGAAATTAAACCTTAATTGACTTTCACGAGAATGAATTTTAATATCGAGAAGGTATAATAAAATTGCATTATTTAAAATAATTATTGGTTCGCATAAAATCACTGTTATTTGGTAAACACTAAACATTTATGTTTACGAAATTCTTTTTGTTCTTTTTGTTAATGTGTTGACATTAAGTATTCATCCGCTTGCTTTAGTAGACGAACTTTCTCTTTGAGCCTTTAGATTTGCTTTAGCGGTGTTTCCTGCAGCGGATTTCTGCTCCTAATTGACATGCAATGGAGCTTGCATTACAGCATTATCTCATTTAGATATTTGATAGAAAGCAGCATTAACAATTTTAGTTATAAGATTAAATAGTTTCATTTGCAATACAATTTAATAACATATTTTTAAAAGTAGGTAATTATTTAAAAAATAAATAAGACAAGCGCTACATACAAAAAATGTTATCTATAGTGTGCATTTTATCTGAAATATTACATTTTTTTTATTTGTTATAAACAATGCTATGAAATCATGTATTTACATAAAAAAAAATACTGAAGAGCCGTCAAAAAAAGAGATTTTCTCATTAGTTACATAAAATGAGTATGAACGAACAATGTTCATGCCAAAATTTTAACTCATCGTTATAGACTAATTTGAAGTAGTATACAATGTATCTATTTCGACTAGTCTACGAAAAATTTCGCTGTTGCAAGGGAAGTACCAAATTCCTATCTACTGCTATTGCATAGCTTAAAGTAAACAGGCTTCATACAATAGACATAAAAATTCTTCTACTTGGAGCATAGTCGCAGATGCTACAGCAAATAGCTGGCAGCCTTTGAGCGGAAAACAGCATAATTGCTCCGCTATGTTCCCGACAGCATCGATATAATCGTATTGAGAATCGCGACTTACTGAGTTCGAAACTTGCAGCCACTATATAGAACAATTTGTATTGGAATTTAGTTCTAACATTTGTATAAGTTTTGTGGTATAACTTGCATAACACAAACAACAAGCAACAATTTAACAACTCACATTAACTCTATTAATAGAACAGAATTATTGTTACATAAACATTGAATACCTATCGATGCAATAATCGTGATAAAAAAAAATATTTTACTTGTAAAAATATCAGAAATAGTTTTAATGACGAATAAGTACGTAAGTACTATATAGTATTTATTATTTACCTTTTAATCCAAGACGTGATAAGAGAGAATCAGAGAAGCCTAAAATCACTATTTAACTAAACCGATAAGCATATAAAATTTAAGAATACATTCTATATAATTAACACAATGATACCTCTTTAACACATATCACGGTCACATCTCATCGAAGATCTTATTTAGCACCCAATAATAACCATTACAATATGTCAGAATGCAAAGGTCAGCTAACTATGACCGGAGGACGGTGGTCGCTAAATTAGAACAATTCATCATGTCCTAAATCATGCCCATATGGGGCTACAGCTTGATGTAGCGTTAATTAATATTCATTTCATACCAGCACGTAAATCAACGTGCAATGCAAAGATTGCTAAGCCTGGTAAGTGTGGGTGTAGCCAGGATTATCTAGGGAAACCATGGCTTATTGCGGTAAATAGTACGGCAAAATCCTAAAAGAGAATTTCCCAGAGAGTTATCATTGAGTGTAGGATTATTCTTATGATAAATGTTCTTGTGTGTATGCCATAAAATAATTTAATACTAGCTTTCTGACCGCGGCTACGTCCGCATACATATAAAGAGTTACTTTCGTATTTTATAGTTTAAAATACATGTGTTAATATTATTACTACGTATATTCAAATTCCTATTCCTCCCTATGAAAATACTGATGGCAAAAATCATAAACGATCTTCTTCTTCGAAATTTTCGTGTTTCATTTATGCAACTGATTGGTTTTATTTCGACAAACGGCTGTTTTCGTTTAAGGCTGTGCCAATGTTTTCATCAGTCATAAAATCATTGATGTGTACTGTGTACATCCAACTCCTCCTTTCTTTAATAATCTTTTGATTATTTTTAAGCAAAATAATGCAAAACTAAAACCTGTTTTTGCTAAAAACAAATAGTATGGTAATGTGAAAAGGAGCCAAAGGATTGTATAAAATATACATAGCGTAAGCCCAAGTACACCGATAAGGTAAGTTTAATAAATGATTTTAATTACAATACAATTTGGATTATGTTAATATCTGTTTTTAATATTATAACTACGACTACTTAAAAAATATACAATTTTAATAAGATTTTACCGATAAAAATATATTATAAGTTCATTGAACTAATAACTTTTTTGTAACTTTCAACTTGACATTATATACAATTATAGCCATTCTCTCTGTCTAATTTGTTTTAATGATTCTAGCTAAAATTAGTTACGAAAAAACCTCATTTTGTTTAGTAAAGAGCGTTATAAATAACGCAATAATGGCGGACCATCCATCTGTTGTTAAGCGACGCGCTCGTTTTGATGCTTTTATACTTAGCTTCGTGTTACAAAATATTTGCTCATTGCATCTTGAAGCTTTAAGCTGCACTAGAGCGCTTCAGCGTTCGAAGTCGCTTGAAACTTTGACATCTGAAGGAAACGTAATGTGACGTAACTAAGGGCAGACAATGCATATTAAATAGGTGTTCGATACGTGCTAGGTATATCTGTTTATATGGCTAGTGTCTTAAGCCTTGCTATTAAAATTTTGCACAGTATACGTGTTATTATATTTCTTAAAAATATTCGATAAAAAGCGCTTACTTATCTCACTTATTATCTTCTTATCACTATACGCTTCTTAATGCATGATAAGATGCATTTATTGTTATAATATTTATATATTTTAATTTAATCAAAATGAATACTGAAGGACGTCTAATATTTTAATTAAGCTTCGATAAAACCTTCATATCATCTCACTGCCGATTCATAATCTGAAATTACATTATGTTAATCAATGGACTATTGAGTTGGCTTAGTTGCAAAAGAAATTTTGTGATTGAGTATGTGTGTTTAAATAAAATGTTCTATATATTTTACAATTTCATAAGTCTCTACCTCATAAAGCAAAGCTTGGTTATAAGAGGCTTATCTAGCATACCTAATGCACACAGTATGCTAAATCTCAGTAATATTTGCTTTGCGAATTGAATTTCATCAATGTTTTCTACACAATATAATATAACAAGATATTCTGGATGCATTTGTATTACAAAAATTTAAATGAAAAGTATTAAAAATTACACAAAAGCAGGCGACGATAAATTGTATTCAGTTCTATTTATAAATTAATATACAATTCTAATCTCAAGAACTTGTAAAGTTTAGCAAATTCCATTTAAATTGACAGTTTTCCTTGTTATTTTCTTCCGTAAAACATGTTTAAAAGTCGTTAAAATTAGGAGAATTTTCCAATAGCACGTCATCAAAGCGGAAGTGTTTTGTCAGCAAACATTTTAACTTAGTTCAATGTGTCAATTTGTGTGGAGCAGCCCACGTAGATAAGATTTAGAATCGAATTACATATCAGCCCTTAATTGGATACAGGAGTTCACAACAAAACATATTATTTACAATCCATTTGATGTGATTATTATAGAGACGAATGCACATTTACCCGTGCTCATTCTGATGGACAAAAATGTATTTAAGTTATGGGATTATTCATATATATTATAATTGCCAAATACTAAAGCAAAAATACAGAGAAAAACAAGCGTTACAATAAAATTAGTAAATTAAACATTTAAATACCTGCTCTGCTCACAATTAGAATTACACACAGTCCACCGCTCTCAACACAGACGTTTTGTCCATGCGCTTTATTAATTTTATGATTATTCGAGCAGTTAATAAAATAATTGAGCAATTATGTTAATTTGGAGCTAGCTGAACCGACGCCAAAACGTTGTCAACGAAGCTTTATGCAAATGGTGCGGCGTGCTGGGTACACGTTGCCCTACACCTGCTTACCTCGACCTTCCTTGTACCTTTCCACTCAACTCAAATATCTAGTAATTAAACTTTTACTGAAGGGCTTTAGAATCGTTAATTTGTATAACAATTAGTTTTATAAGTTACTTATTTATACATACAGTTGATACATAAATGTAATAATATTGGTTTTCATCAGGTATATTAATTATTGCTGTTAAGCCATTTCTCATTTAGGCCATAACTATGTAATTTTAAAATAGATTATAAAATATTCAATGAACATTTTCAGTTCAACAATAATTTAAACAAAAAATAGCAATAGCAAAACATTATCTTTACTCTTTTTAGTATTTAGTGCTATAATCTAATCAAATAGAAGAGATTTTAGCTAGAGAGAATCCCATTTTATGAGAGCAACACGTCTGCAACTCAAAGTTGCTATATTTATGGGCGATGTATGCTAGTACCATACATCTACTTTGCCATAAAATAAATAAACGAAGAAGATATTTCAGAATGCATAGAACCACAAAATAACTCAAAGCAAATAAAACATATATAAAGCATGTAGTAGTTCTTTTCTTATGATTATTTACTAGTTATTTATAAGGATTAATGTAAATAAAAAACTCCTTTTACAATTATCCGAAATATATTTCCTTTAATATTAACTGCAGTCAAATGGGTAATTCGATTTGTAATTCATATCTTTTATATAACTTTATTTGTGTTAAATTATACAGATTTTTCTCCGTCTGTTTATAAAATATGTTTTTGAAATAAAATTGGATACGTCACCTTCTTAAGGTGTGAACACATTTGTAAGCACAAATTCTTACTGAAATATTTGTATTTAAAAACATCGCATTAAATCTGTCAAATGTTCCAAGTTTAAGGCGTGTAGATCCAGTTATCCAATTGATTTAGTTTATTAAGTAAACGTAAAGTAATACATTAGTAGCTGCCAACATCAATTGCTAAGCGATATTATAATTAAGTTGGGGAAAGACCATAAGTCAGTCCGTGACCTTTTAAAATTTGTCACTTTAATAAAACTAGTTGCATAAATTCCCTATCCTTAACATACTTCCTTTACAGCTATCTTCGATATCCTTAACTATTATTCTTCTAAATCTACATAAATAAACGGCGAAAGCAAAATGAATTTCGTTCCTCAGGAGCATTGATGCGTAGACAGCCCAATACAAAGTAGCTCCTTCCAGTGCGAATGCCTGACAAATGTGACGTCACCCTTAGTATCCGCTCCCCTATTTCTACACAGTTCAAAGTAAAACTCCAAGTCTGATATATGAAAAGACATTTTCCGCAATTCGATCGACATGCAGCTCCAATGCACCTGCGATTCGTCACGGCACACTGCATAGAAAATGAAACTGTCGAAACAATACACGCAGTGCCATTTGTCTTTTGCTAACTTAATTATAGCTACATCAACCTACATCGGGATGTACCGCGCACGTTTTTGAAAAACTACAGATATATTGTTTTTATTCGTTAATACGGTATTCGATAAACGTATGTATTTTGCGGTTTTTCCAATATTACAATTCGATATTGTTGAACATTACATTAATATAGGTTGATGATAATAAATGAATTCGTTAATAATTAACTTTATCTTTTATACTGGTCCATTCTGCTGTTATTTTCATTCATTGTTATTTTGATCTTGCTTATCTAAAATCATTTGTGTGTGTGATAAAAGGCATAGAATGAGATTGGCACTTTGATTCAGATGTATATAATACATGGATTAGAACAAAAAAGCAGTAATAAACGTTTATACTTACTTGTGAAAATAAAAGTTACAATAAATTAAATTGATCAAACAAAGTTTATTACTTTCTAACTCTTTCGTTGTATCTTTATGAACTCCTAATTTTGTATTTATTCAACGACTTGTTCTTTCTATTCCCACATTTGTGTAACAAAACAATCGCAAATTCGGTCGTTACATATAAAAAATGCGTGTTTCCTTTCAAGCATTTCAATAAATAGTATGGCCGAGTCGTAAAGTAAATAGCGTGTGAAATTTAGTGCTTCCTGTTTTCTGCGGCCCACCACACAACGCCTAGCTCAAACTCATACGTATATTCGATTTGTTTCCAAGTAAAGTTCGGTAAAGTTCCACGTGAATAAAGTTATGGCCAAAATTGAATTTGTAGGTATTCTCCCGTATGTCGCTGCAATCAGAAATCCGTGGTCTATTGTCTGTCTCCCCTAGAGGTAAAAGTTTCACGCAGCATTCGCGAGGTTAGTTTTTGCTAACAATGTTAGAATATCATCGTGATCCTAGCTAGTACCTACTTCTATAAATACTTGAATCACGGGAAACGCTCTTCTCCTATGTTTTGAATTACTTCTTCAGAATTGTATCAGTTTGGAGAAAATAATGGAATTGGGAATTATTTAATTGGATTTAATGAAATATTTTTTTTTATTTACTGCATACTGTACTTGGAAATATAGTGCGAATAATACTTTGCAATAACCTCATGACCTTGTCAACATATTATAACGTCTGGCCTGTTTTATTTTAATTTTCCAACAGATATGTCGGAGCTGCGTTATCAGGGCCATTTGCATAATGCTCGTACCAACATGCCAGCTAGCGAGCCTGATATTGCGCCTCAGATTATCGTGGGATAAGTCTTTGCCTCGCTCAATGTGACCTAAAGTACAATCCTGTCATGATACTTACATAAGCACAAGGGCTGACATAACCAGAATAAGAATTCGTTATTAGTAAGCGAGATACGCCTTATCATCACAGTTATAATCATAATATTATGTAACCGTCAATATTGGTTTATATTTATGACATTATTTAATCATAATATGAATGTTATGAATTATGAATGCAAAACAAAACAAATAACGCAGCTCTAAATGAAAAACAAATTTCATTTGTTCTCCTTTCAATTCTATATTGTAAATGTAGATTGTTTATTCTCACTTGTGCATAAT
The DNA here is from genome assembly GCA_907164665.1 of Colias nastes. NCBI lineage: Eukaryota > Metazoa > Arthropoda > Insecta > Lepidoptera > Pieridae > Colias > Colias nastes. Next base: position 22,763 of record CAJQZM010034877.1, read on the forward strand.
TTATGTACCTAAGTATAACATGGAATGCTATATCACAATATACAGATACATACAGTAAGGAAACTTCATACAAAATGTTCGAAATGGCTCCCCCCCCCATCAAGCGTGTTTACGAGGGTATTGAGGGGGATCGATAGTAGCGGGTGACACATCCACAGATTTTGAATGACAAAGATACATAGTATAGAAAAAAGTTTAGTGATGTCAATTCACATTAAATAAATATCGATTGTTTCAGTTTGTAGCCCTTTCAATAAATATATTTGTAAATACCGTATCTGACTACAAGTTAAAAAGAGACTATTTTTTAATTTCTATAGATATGGCAGCATGAGTTTTAAATTATGTTGACATATTTCCACCAAAATGATAGCTACAAATAGTCACTATTAGGAGTCCAGTCTGTTTAAAGATCGCATCTATTTTTTACGCAATCTAGAAGAGCACAAAAATCTAAAAAAATGGAAACCTTAAAAAAATCTTGTTTAAATTTATGTGCATAATTACGTAAATATTAGGGAAGAAAAAGATAGATATTATAATTATTGTATTTTTATCGATACGTGACTTTACCACTTTGTCAAGCACTAAGCCTGTCAAACTATTTTCTTTTTCATCCTAAAACAAAAAGGTGGAGGTTCTATGCTCGTATAATAATAATTTTAATTTATTTTTGCATATTTTGTGTTTTTTAATTTAATTTAATTTATCGTTTTAAAAATAATTTAGTAGGTATACCTACATACAAGTATTGTAAATTCTGGTTTAAAAGAATTATTGAATATATGTATAATACAAATATCAAGCATCCATACTAATATTATGCGAAAGTAACTCTGTCTGTCTGTCTGTTACTCAATCACGCCTTAACTACTGAACCAATTTGCATGAAATTTGGTATATAGATATTTTGATACCCGAGAAAGGACATAGGCTACTTTTTACCCCGGGAAATAGGATAGGTTTTATCCCGGAAATCCCACGGGAACGGGAACTATGCGGGTTTTTCTTTGACTGCGCGGGCGAAGCTGCGGGTGGAAAGCTAGTTATAAATAATTTAGGTACATTAAAAAGCCTTTGGCGTCCATAACAAAACAAACTTTCGAAATATAGCACTGATAAAAACGTATTTACCAAGGTGTATTAATTCGGATTGTTTCTTCTTGTAAATTCATATTTAGGCTACACCATTTTTTTATTTTAACGGGTTTTTATCTCAAAATTACCACAAAATCAACTGTGAAAAAAAAGCAAACAGAAATATACAGGCCGAATTGATAACCTCCTCCTTTATTTTTGAAGTCGGTTAAATATCAAAAAGGTACAGGTAAATTAGCTTGGAGAAATTTTTGCATATGTAGTGGTGTGTATATTACTCAGATCTTGGAGCGCGTTTCCACTATATCGTTCTGGCCTATACAAAAATGTTTCGA